>JASVER010000081.1:4736069-4748529 GCA_030449065.1 Oceanodroma leucorhoa
GTTTTTAAGCTGGGCATGATGTCACATGGTATAGAATACCCCATTGGCCAGCTGGGTCAACCACTCCAGCTATGCTCTCCCCCAGGTCCCCCTGCACCTCGAAGGGCAGGGGAGGCTGTCGGTGCAAGCACCACCCAGCAACAACCAAAGCATCAATGGGCCATCAACATTCCTTTCATTRCCAAACCCAAAACACAGCACCCCCTCCAGCTACAGGGAAGGGAGTTAACTCTGTCCCAGCCGGAACCAGGACAGATCACCTTAAAGCAATTGTGAGACCAAGCTCTGAAATTCATGAAATCCAAGAAAGGAAACCATCTCAGACATTAACTCAGGACTCCTGATGAATGCATGCATACATACGTACATATACTTTTAATTTTTTATTGTTATATACGTAATATTGTCATTTGTTTATTTTTACTTTAGGAAATGGGACTTTCTAGGATAATTGGAACTGTCAGTAGATAGAATTTGGAAAAATGTGAGAAGTTGAAGTTACTGTAATTTGTTAGTGCCTCAGGTTACGGTCTCAGGAGGGGCTTGACTGGTTGTCCTCATGGTTTACGTTTCCTAGGTTAGGTGGTTAAAATACAAGCTTGTATTCATCTGGGCTCTTGCCCAGCAAGCATCTTGTAGCAACAATGCTTGGTCCTTTATGATTGCAGCAAGTGAAAACTGCTTCCTAAGATCCTGTAGTGCATCATTAACAAAAGAATACTTTTACTCACTTCCCTCTTTTCAAAATCTCACATACTGAGATTCTGGCTTTACCAGAATCATCTTCCATCACTCTTGCCAGAGAAGCCAGCAAGAGAAGGAGTAATTCATTTCCCGGGCAGTCATATTAATGCCAGGCCTGCTTCTCACTGCAACAGTGCAATCAGCAAGGCATGCTTTTTAACTGGATCAGAGTAGCAAAAAGTAATCTAAGAGTGACAATGRGAGGCCCCTAATTTACCCAGTACATGTTTTGCAGTTAATTTCAACTCAAGGCTGCAATCCATTTCTATTTCTATTTTCTAAATCCATTTCTGATTCTGTAATTGGGGCTMACTGCTAACCAGTGTCGTGGAAGAACTTTGTCCCAAGGTGGCCTTAATCTGACATGGTTTGTTCATATTAAACAAATTTTAAACTCACCTGAAAAAATTGCTTATCAAAAGTATGACACTTTCTGTAAACTCACAATGGGTAAAACGAAAAACTATTCCTGATGCGTATTACAGATATTCATTCACACAGAAAAAGCAAATGACCATCCCTTATTAACTCTCGCCATGAGTCATGCTCATCCCTGCAACTGAGCACTCAGCACAAACATGGTAAGTCTGCTTGTCTGCTTCCAAGTCTGTTTCCTGATCCTCAGTTTATTTGATCAGACTCTTCCAACTGGAAAGAGATGGGAGGAGAAAACTGCTCCTGACAGACCATGGGGTCAGTCCCTCCTTTCTGAGCAGTGACTCGACTGGGAGCTTCTGCCAGCCTCAGTGCCTGGAGGTCACTGCTGCAGCCCAGGCTCTGCAGCAGCTTCTGGGACTTCTGGCTGCTCACTGCCTGCATCCAGCTAAATGCRTCAGACCTGACCTCAAGCACCATTTGCATCTAGGCTGAAACACAAAGAGACACCATGAAAAAGCATGATGAAAAAGTGTTAATTCAAGGCTATGATGTTATTTGTTGTGGATCTCTTAAACCCTCCTGATGGAGCACAGAATTAAATGCAATGCTAGAAGCCAAGGGATTGGGGCCCGAAGCAGAAAACCAGTCCCTGTCACTAGCCAATCTCCAGTCAAATGAGCTATTTGAATGGAGAGCAGTGAGTCAAAGCGGCCCAGATGGATTGTGATGTTTGGCTTTTCTCCCTGCTCTCCTGTCAACTGCTGRAGCAGGTGCCCCATCTGGGAACAAGGGCTAGCCAGGGGACCAGAGGCAGACAGCAACAGGAAACACTGGCACCATCAACCCTCCCAAAGTATTTTCTGTTTCTGAAAAGCCGTTGAAGAGCACCTGCTGGGTGCATTCTTTGTGAGGCTCCTTTAAGACAAACAATAAGGGTGCAGGGGCTTACTAGAGACAACAGGCCACAGAGATACAAAAAAGAAGCTTCACTGGCAACTCCTATGTTTAGTTTTGCACACAGGAGAAGGAGGGAGGAAGAACATAGCCTTCTTCAGTTGCAGTGCTTTCACCCAGAGGCACTGAAAAAATCCATCCATTAGTTAGATTCTACATTCACATGGATTAAAAATATCCTGCTAGGTATTTTGTCTGTGTGGGTGAGGAGGTGCAAACCAGGGAGGATGGAGGAGGAGCAGCAAACTGGGGAGAGGCCAGCGGGATTTGTCAGACACTGCAGCTACTCTGTGCATCTTGGAAATTATCTTTCTTTCCTTCTTTCATTTAGGATGAATGTCCTAATCTGTAGCTGAGGAAGCTTAGAAAAATGGAGTTTAAAGCCTTTCTTTAGATACACGTGGCTGCAGGCACAGTGTGTTTTTTGTTTCCCACAACAAAGGCATAGGCACTATCAGGAATATGACAGAAAAGGGCAGAGCAGTGTTGGCTGTATGATACATGAAGCATACAGATGATTAACCTAGAGAAGATAATTAGCAATCTCTAATCATTTTACTGCTGCTGACTGCATCCAAGCCCCTGAGAACAGCCCATCTCAGAAGCAATATGAAGCCAGCAACGTGGGTAGGGCAGCATGCCTGATACTTGTATTATTTCAGCTCAGCAGCAACTCCCTACAGAGGTGGAATGGCAATTTTCCAACATTAAAATGTTTTACATACGTAAAATGTTTAAAAAGGCACAAAAGGCTTTGGGCACTTGATGTTTAGAATGGCACCTGCTGCCTTAATTGACCATGAATACTATGAATAGAAGGTATGCAATATTCGGAAATGTTGAGAGGTAGGCATGTGTATTCAGGAATTCCTGGGTTAGAAGACAGGAGAGGATCTTTCTTACTTTAGAGCACTACGGGGACTCATTCAAGAGGGATCACAAGGAGAATGGCTCAGCTAACTTTGACTTAACAACTGCACCAGGTATAGAAAGAAAATGTTGTTGGGTTTTTTCTCTTACAGAACCACAGAATTGCTTAGGTTGGATGGGACCCCTTGAGATGCTGCAGTCCAACCCCCTGCTCAAGGCAGGTCAGGTACAGCAGGTTGCTCAGGGCCATGTCCAATCAGGTTTTTAATATCTCCACAGATGGAAACTCCACAGGCACTCTGGATAACCTGTGCCAGTGCTCAACAACTCTCACAGTAGAAGAGTCTTTTATTGTGTTGAGAGGCAATTTCCTGTATTTCAGTGTGTGTTGATGTCTTCTTGTTCTTTCATTGGGCATCACTGAGACGAGTCTGTTTCCATCTTCTTTACTTCTCCCCACTGGGTATTTATATACATGGATAAGAGCTTCCCCTGAACTTTCTCTCCTCCAGGCTGAATAGTCCCGGCTCCTTCCTTGTATAAGAGATACTCCAGTGCCTTCATCATCATCTTTCACTGGACTTACTCCAGGATGTCCATATCTGTCTTGTACTAGAGAGCACAGAACTGGACCCAGCACCCAGATGCATCTCACCAGCGCTGAGCAGAGGGGAAGGATCATCTGCCTTGACCTGCTGGCAATACTCTGCTTAATGCAGCTCAGGATGCTGTTGGCCTTCTTTGCCACAAGGGCACATTGTTGGTTCATGTTCAACTTCTTGTCCACCAGGACCCCAAGGTCCTTCTCTGTAGAGCTGCTTTCCAGCCAATCAGCCTCCAGGTGTACTAGCGCCTGGGCTTATACTTCCTGATATGCAGGACTTCGTATTTTCCTTTGTTGAACGTCAAGGGGTTCATTTCTGACCATTTCTTCAGGCTGCCCAGGTCCCTCTGAATGGCAGTGTGACCATCTGGTCTGGCCACTCCTCCCAGTTCTGGATTGTCTGCAAACGTGACAAGTGTGCATTCTGTCCCATCATCCAGGTCATTCATGACGATGTTAAACAGTATTGGCCCTACTATTGACCCTGGGGTACACCACTAGTGGCTTGTCTCCAAATGGACTTTGTGCCACTGTACACAACTTCCTGGGCCCAGTCATTCAGCCAGTTTTCAGTCCAGCTCACTGTCCAATTTTCTAGCTCATACTTGATCAGTTTGTCTACAAGGATGTTTTGGGACACAGTGTCAAAAGCCTTACTAAAGTTGAAGTGAAGAACATCCACTGTTGGATCCACTCTCCCCTTCAGACACTAAGCAAGTCACCATTGGTTAAGCATGATTATCCCCTTCATAAAGCATAATGACTACTCCTGATCACCTTCTTGTCCTTCACATGTTTGGAAATGGTTTCCAGGATTAGTTGCTCCATCACCTTCCAGGGGACTGAGGTAAGGCTGACCAGCCTGTAATTTCTCAGCTCTTTCTTCTTGCTTTTCTTGATGAAAGGAGTGACATTTGTTCTCTTCCACTCTTCAGGAACCTCTCCCAGTCATCATGACCATTCAAAGAGTGGTTCTGCAATGACATCACCCAGCTCCCTCAGCACTCGTCCCCATGGACTTATGTACATCCAGTTTGTTTAAGTGCTCCCTACTACGTAGTACCCATCCGCTGAGGGTAAGTCTTTCTTGCTCCAGAGTTTCCCTCCGGTCTCAGGGATCTGGGATTCCTGAAAACTGGTCTTACCAGTACAGACTGAGGAAGGAAGGCATTAAGTACCTTGGCCTTTTCCGTGCCATTTGTCACCAGGTCCTATGCACCATTCAGCAGCAGTCCCATGTTTTCCCTAGTCTTCCTTTGACCCTTGATCAGGTCCCTGACCATACAGGGTCCTTGGAGCATGGCTAGTCCAAAGAAACACTCCTGCCCTGTGTTGAGGCATGGAAACCCTCCACAAAGTGCAAGGAAGCCCTCCACAAAGAGCAGCAGGAGGGGACCAGGCTGGTCTGATGGGTGTCAAATGCAGCAGGAACCTTTGAGGCAAATCAGACCATTTCAGGTCTGGCCCTTCATTGCTGGAAATGATTGTATCTCCTGCAAAAAGCATTATTGAGACAGGCCCATTTTCTCTTAGTGACTCGTACCTCCTCCTCTCTGGGTTGCCTCTTCTGCTCTTCCTGGCACAGCGCCTCGGCAAACTCTGCCACCACATCAGATCTTCCAGCACTTTGAGCAAGGCTTGTTGCACACTTTCTGAAATCAATGCCTCCTGACTTCCGTGACGAGTCTCCCCGCCTGTCCTGCAGGAGTCCCAAGAGGCTGCAGTTCCCAGCAGGGAGCTAGGGCTGCTGCAGGAACATCTGGGCTTCCTGTGGGAGCTGCTGCCTCAGGGCTTGCTGCTCCTCACCCTTCTGCCCAGGCCCTGGCAGTAGGGTTGGCAGAGAGTGGGGGGGCACTGGCTCCTGCCAGTGGAAGGCAGCTAGGCTGAGAGCACAGCAGGAGGGAAGAAGAGGAGCATGAGGACTTGGAGGAAGCACAGGAGAAGCGGAGTGGGCGTTGGGGTAATTTGCTCCTTGATGAAGGGGTCAGAGCAGGCACTTGCTCCTTCCTAGAGCTCATCCATGTGAGCAGGGGCTTTAGGCAGATGGCATGGGTGCAGGCTGGCTCTGTGTGAGCTCCCACATGTGTGCAGTTGTGCACGACTAGGGGGATGAGCCAGTCCCTACCCCTGAGGAAGGTCTTAAACCTGGCTCCAAACTGTGCATTAAGCCCTCCCATCCCGCAGCTTCCAATGCTGCCTGCATGCCTCCCAGGGCAATTAACACTTCCCTAATGGCACCATCTCCAAGGGACCTCCAAGGGACCCCTGGGCTTCGTGGCCAAGTGTGCAATTACTGACTGGGAGGAGGGATACAGCCCTGAAGTTTGCTGCTCTGCCCACCACAGAGTTCCCACCTCTGCACCTTCCTCTCTGCCCCCATTTTTCACCCGTCAAAAATCCACAGTGACGAGGCCCACTGTCAGGCTGGCTGGGCTGCCATCCTTTAACACAGGGGTTCCAGCAGGTCCATAGCAGTGGGACTCCTTGAAAAACTTACTCTTTCAGTTATTCTAATCTCTCTTGCTGCTCTCCTTCTCCAAAGCAGACATTTGGTCCTCATAGAGATCATCCGATAGGAGTTTGGACAGGATAAGTTCTGCAATGCCAAGATCTTTAGATGAGGCTTTGGACACTTCTGCTGGGACCACAGGGAACATCCCAGTGACTCTGCCTCAGGAGGAGGCAGCTTGGTTTCAGCCACCAGCTCTTGCAGTTACCCACTGACACTGGAATATCACAGTGCAACACACAGACAATGGGTAAAGGGAATCAAGTCAAAAAGAGTAAAGTGGTATCAACATACAGGAAAGCAGAATGAGTTACAGTCTTTCAAATGCTGGGCTAAAACAGAAATCCCATGTTGATAGACATTTGACTGAGTACATTTCCTAAACTGAATATATTGCTAAATATAGTTCTGCTGATTTTCAGTAGAGATAACAGATTTGTGAGAAAATCTGATCCAGATATCAATACTGATTTATGCGAGGAGTAAACGCAGGTCCTGGTAAATTATCGGAGCGGGGCACTTTTCTATTGGAAAACAGTGAATTCTGGCTAAATTCAATGAGCATATCTGATCTCTTCAATACATGGATAAAACTGGTGGGCAGCAAAGCAGCCAACAAGCTTGGGCTGTGATTTGCCCTACAGTCAAATAGTATTTATTTCATGGCAAAGAGTTAAAACTGACTTGCATCCAGTAAATACTTTCTACTCTTGCATCAAGAGCGAATGTAACCCTGACAACTAGCACAGTCCTCTTGTATGCAGCAGACTTAAAACCAGTTTCTCCCACTTGGCAGCTTACAAGAGACACTTCAGCAAAGTCTCCCTCCCTTCATCTGCTTTCAGGCTTTTCAGGTTAGATAGAAAGCTACAAGCCGCTTAGAAGGCACCTTCCAGCAATGCTGAGACTTCTGCTCCGAGACTGCAGCCCTCCTGGCCTGCAAGGTGATCGTGGGGTGGCCTCTCTAGTTTCCTCCTCAGATGGGTGTTACACTAGGAAAATGGGTCGCATCACACAGCCCATGGGAGCAGATGGGTCAGGGTGCCAAGAGCCCTTTTTTTTTTTTTTTTAATATTTAATCTTGTAACTATTTAAAGATATTCAAATTCCTCATTCCTTTAAAATTCATGTTGCCATTAAGAACTCTGATTACACACAGTTGGTTACAATAGCATAAAATAAAGTAGTAGGTGATCTTTTCAGTCACACTAGTTCCTGTATGTGTGCAGGTCTCATGCATGCAGTATAGTATGCTGTAGGGGACCCTGAGTGAAACAAGCTGATTTCACAACTGCAAGCTGTAGAGATACATCAGTGCTATGTTGTGCATTATCATCATCAGGAGCATCTTCAATTTGAAACACAGTCACCTAAAACGTTGGAATTAAGTACTTCATTCCCTGAAGCCTCATTTCCGTTTTCTTCCATTTTTCCAATTCTATTTTAGAAAACCTTAAAACTGTGTTTGAAGGATTTTCAAGTTAATCCATATTTTAAAAATGTCAAAGGCACTGCAGAAAAAATGCATTATAGCATGGCCAAAAACTTGTACGGGGTAGTTAGTATGTTTCATAACAGCTTCTCTTTTAGCAAAGTCTACATGCAGTGCCTATACTCCAGCACTTGGTGGTGCCCTCTGCCAAAATAATGTCTCCGGCTTGCTACAGCACGGTTAAAATGTACGGTGCCAGCAGTAGCTCTCAGTACAGTAAAGATCATCGATGTTGTAAGGGAATCCCCTGTATTTCTACCAAGTAAGCAGTCCGTGAGGTCAGCTACATCTGGCCTCTTGTCTCCACACTGGATTGTCAGTGACAAATCTTTTCCTTTTGGTGCATGTGCTGAGGACGTATCTCTGTGATCAGCAGGGGAAGGCACAGGCCTTCTCAGCATGCTGCTCTTTCCTTCAGAAAGCACTGACAGCAATACTTCTGCTGGGCATGTGGCAGATTCATCCAAGACTAATGATTTAAGGAAAGTTTGCTTGGCATCTGTCTCCCTTGAAAGTGCTCAGCACATATTTGGCATGTTTTTCTTCATGGGTCATCTCACCCTTATGCAGTTTCCCCGTTCTGCACCTTCCTTTGCTGTAGAACAGCCCATCTAATGCAGATTGCAATGATACACATCCAAATGGAAATCCATCTGCTACAGCAGCATGCTCACATCTGTATGTTAACACTGTGCCACAAGTCATGTCTCTCTCTAGGTAAGAAGCATACAAGGAGGATAAGTACTGCAGGATATTAAATTCTGGCATGTTGTCTTTAGATGGCCAGAAGCTCAGTGCAGGGCATTTCTGTTTGTACGGTGTCTGCACAATTAAGTCATGGGTACTGTGCAGGACAAATACGCACCAAGTGAGTGGCATTTATATCAATCTGGTAGCTTAAAACCACCTTAAGATTAGTGTAAGCTACCTTTTGAAGCTCCTGTCTGCTGCCAATGAGCATGGAATGGCTGCAATGCAAATGCAAAAATTGGATCTCCTGTATCTGCCTTAATTCTTGTGTTCTTACACTTAGCAAACTCTTGCAAAGTTTGCTGAACCTGTGAAATATGAAAACGGCATGTTGTTGTAAAGAAAAATGGCTYGCTCAGAAAGAGGAAAATCTGCTCTGCCTGCAGTAGAGTGTCACAGAGGACAGAGAAAGTGAGATTTACCATTAGCATTACCATTAGCACAGGCTGGGGCATGCATCACATATCCTTGCTGCCGTGTAAAATATGTTTCTCTCTCCTTGGACTCAGAGAGAAACGGAGACAGTAAAAATCACTCCGCGCCCTAGTATACAAGGGAGGTGATCCAATCGAGATGTACATGGGGAACAGAAAGCCTGCAGCACCATCAGTCTGGACACTAGTGTTTAGTTCTTCTGTTTCCCAGGAGTTCTTCACAGTGCAGCCCCCAGCTCTAGGACAGATGGGATGACTGTACTAGCTGAACCTCTGCCCCAATAAGTGCCGTGCCCCACAATGACTACACAGGCAAACAAGCAGTTTTGCAAAGCAGTTCCTTCATTAATGAGCTACAAGTTAAAGGTTTTCCCCCACCCCCTGGCGGTTTCTGTTGCTCCTTCCCAGAGTATCACAGTATCTTGTAGCCCAGTTGTCTGAGAGATGTTCAGTCCTGTCCTCAAAGCCTGTGAAGGCTCCCGCTGCGCACTTGTGAATTTATTGTCATTAGCTAGCTCTATGACACAAGCTGCTGCCCCCTTAGTTTGCTCAGTGCTCCTTTAAGATTGATATAATCAGGTATTTGTTCAAGAGAAGCACAACCCAAGAAAAGAGTTAGATAATTAGGCAGAGGTGGAACTTCCCTCCACCGAAAAACCAACTGAAAACTAATAACTTTTCAAGATATACCTTCATCTACCCTAGTAATTTAAACAAGCCAGGATTCATTCCTTCTCTTTCTCTGAAAAGGCAAATTCCTTTTCATTTCTGCTTTAAAATGGTCCCAAGATTAATGGTCCCTCTACTTCACACATACCATATTTTCTTTAAGAGATGATCAGTTTGTAGATATCTACTTAAACCCTAGGTAGTAGTCTCAGTTTGTATTTTRCTCTGATCTAATAAAAGGTCTTACCTCTGTCCCTCATCTTTGGCATCATGTCCTTAGACATCATGCCCACACCAATGTTTTTATACTGTTTAAAAATAGTCTCATATTTTTATTCCAAATAAACTTCTAATGCCTTTAAAGGCTACCCTGAACATTATTTTGAATCCATGTTCTTCCCAATGCACTCAAATCTTTGGAAGTCAGAGTGATGTCTTGGTTTACCAGTCTATTGAAAAAGTCTGTTTCCAAACTTGTAGAAGATCTAAGTCATCAGTGTCAACAAGGAAAGGTTTGAAAATAAAAGAGGAAGAGTTTGTTGCTATTAGATAGCGAGATAAAACCATAAATACACAGAAACTCTTTGTTGTTTCAGGCTTAAGATCAGAAAACCAGTTCTACCAT
Source organism: Oceanodroma leucorhoa (assembly GCA_030449065.1). Lineage (NCBI taxonomy): Eukaryota > Metazoa > Chordata > Aves > Procellariiformes > Oceanodroma > Oceanodroma leucorhoa. The sequence goes on from JASVER010000081.1 coordinate 4,746,099, forward strand.
CAAGGCACTGAAAATAACCAAAATCTTCCCATTACTTTGGCTGATGTGTAGTAAAGCAGAAATGAAAAGGAATTTGCCTTTTCAGAGAAAGAGAAGGAATATGCTTCTTCAGCACTTCCTAGAAGTCTGATTACTTTCCCAATTAGGACCCAGAGAGTTATGTAACCTAATCTGAAAAGGTAAACAACTCAAGGTTTTGTTTCAAGTAATGGAGTCCAGTGTATTAAAAAACGTGACAATTAAAATTCTTTTTGGGCAACAGACCCCCATCCCTAAATTGCTGAGAAGCCTTCTCAGGTGAGCAGTGTCCTTCTCAGGACTTCACTTATGCTGAAGAACTCATCAGGGTGATGAAACAGCCAGGTTTGTGTTACTCAGCAGAGGACAGCTTATGATCAAGAGCTCACGAATGAGTTAGTTTAACTGCACATACATTTCCCACAGTCATCAACCAGATTAAAAATTGATGTTCATAGGAGACTTTAACTTGTGAATGCTAGAAAAGAAAAAACTCATTTTGGATAACTACCTCATACCCCCATGGCCTCCCAGTATGGCTCAGCCTGGCTTGTAACAGCTCCCAGTGCATTTCCAGGGGCATCACTGGTGAAGTCAATAGAGCTGTATTTGGTGAGGGGTTTTGTCATGCGTGTTACGGAATAGAGACCCAGGAAACTTGGCTTGAAGGATATAAACCACCTTTGCCATGGAAATAACTTYGAGCCTTTAGCAAAACTGGCTGAATTCAATATAACGATTGCCAGAAAAAAGACCCTGTGATACATTTAATGGTAAAATGAAAGACAGGAATGTTACACACCTGTTAGTCTGGAAAGGGCAGAAGCGGGTCGTCTTACTGTTCTTCTGCATAGTTTTCTTTTTTATTGTATGAGTATATCCCAGGYTCTGCTACAGCTAAGAAAGGGTTAGGAGCAAGGTCTGACTCCCAGACCTTCCCATACAAAAGATGATCTTTTATAATTTGAGGTATAGGAGTAATTATTGGTAGGAGTATTTGAAGTGGTATTCCTAAGTAAGTATGTCCTCCGCACAGGTAATGTAACTCTTCATGAGACAATACTGAAATACAGACTTTCTTGAGCAAAGGAACTTGTCTTTGGAGAAAAAAAAAAATTCTCAGACCCTTTTAGGAGGTCAGAAAAGCCATCAAAAACCAGCTGTGAAAGGCAGTCCGGAATGGTCACAAGGCCTCAAAGGGTCAGGGAGACTTGCTTAAAACCAATCTGAAAACCTGATCCCCTCAGCTAAATGGGTTTSTGTAGCAGAAGCTTTCCTCAGTCTCCCTCGGATGGGAGACTGGCCAGTTCACCGAGGCCACCATGCACCCACACTGCCAAGGCGTTGCCTGTGCATGCCCAAAGGACAGGGAATGCAGCACCGTGCTGCTGTTGTGGTCTTCTGGAACCAAGAATTCAGCAGGTGGGAAACAGGAGGGCTTAGCAATTTGACCAAAAGGAAAAAAAGCAACTGCTTCTACACTGGCACAAGTGATACAACGCTGAGTCAGAGACTGGGAAGCTGTGCAGAGGCTACAAARTACCAGTCCTGCACAGGGGTTAAACAATTGCCCCAGATTTCTTGGASATGTTTACCTATTCCCCTTTAAAAAGACTGTAGATTTTTATAACAAAACCCTTGAGAAAAATGTGGAAGCTGAAGCATAGAAGGGTTTGAGTCCTTTCTTAGTTAACCTGTGCAAGAGGAAAGGCAAATTACTGCGGCACGTGCCCAGCTTTGCAGGGGGCCAGAATTGTTCCAGCCGAGCTGTCCCACAGGATGCTACYTGCACCCGCCAGCAGTGAGGGGTGGCTCCTGACGTAACCAAGAAGAGGCAGAGGCAGGAACTGGTCCCACCTGAAAATCCAAGCTCTCAGGAATGATGAAGAAGAGCTGTACCACATTAAAAAAAAAATCATTTAGTCATTTGCATCCTGATTGTGAAGTCCAGTTAGAAAGGTGCTTACAAATAATTCGAGAGCTGTGGGTTGATATGCAATCGAAAGGAAACAAGAAAAATCTTGAAGGCACTGCATCCTAGAGCAGAGGAAGAAGTTCTCAGGAGTACTTGATGAGTATTCCTGCTCAGTTCTTTCCCTCAAAGGAGATGAATGTGAGAAACTGAAAAATGTTTATAAGCATGTTGCCTGCCCTATGTATGTTAGATCAGGATTATTGTTAGAAAAAACAATCAAGAAAGACAAACAACAACCACATTCAGTTTTAATCAGCGTCCACAGATGACCCTTTACTGGCTTACATGTCTGTCAATACTGGGGAGGGAGAGAGAGAAAGAAAGGAAGGAAGAAAGAAAAGGAAGAAAGAGAGAGAGAAAGGGAGAAAGGGAGAGAGAGAAAGGAAGGAAGGAAGGAAGGAAGGAAGGAAGGAAGGAAGGAAGGAAGGAAGGAAGGAA
>JASVER010000081.1:4748899-4997694 GCA_030449065.1 Oceanodroma leucorhoa
AGGAAGGAAGGAAGGAAGCATTGCAAAAAGCTTGGATTAAGAAGAGAAGACTCTTGTGTGACAGAAAGAGGGTGACCAGCACATGTAGGCAATTTGACAGACTTGAAACCTACACAGAAAAGGGCAAAGCATTGCCTTCTTACAGTTTGGATTTGGATGGGGAGCAGAGGCCTGGAAGGTTCTTTAAAAATATCATGCCCTTTAAGGACCCTTGGGCTGGATGAACAGAAGGAAGGTCTGCCAAAATCAGAAAGCATTTCTTTTAGTTCTTTGTACTCAGCCCGACCCACACAGCATGTGTATAGCCTGGGTTGGCAGACCAGCTGGCAGAGGCGCACACGGCTCTGGGAGGGGGCTGTTGTGCTGTGAAAGCAGCAGCCCACCCTCAGGAGGCACCAGCTGGCCAGCAAGGCACAGCCGGGACCGAGGAGTGGTGAAGACACAGCCATGCCCACAGAACATGGCAGAATTGAACAAGCTTTAGTGCTGTTTCCACACTTAGGCAGAATGAAGCCCTGTCCTGACAGAGAATTAGACATCCTCTAGTTAATGCAGTGCTTTAACACAGCTGATGCCAACTGGACTACAGAGACGCCCTGTGCTGGGAAACTGTAACCTGGGGCTTCATTCTGGGCCAGGGGGTTGCTGTTTCTCTAACAAGTGTGGGCAGGAACGTGCTTCTAGTGGCATCAGCTGGAGTTCTGCTTTCACACCGAAAAATTTACTACACTAACAGTTATCTTTTGAGGATTGTAGCCAGAGGAAAATATACTCAGCTGACAAATAAACAGTTCATTCTCTTTCTTGTCATAAGTATTTAGCAGAGAGAGAGAAAGAACTGTGTATATGCAACACGATCACTCTTGAGAAACGCTATTGTTCTCACAAAAGCGAGAGTGTTTAGAGAACTCTGTATTCTTACACCCTTTGTACACACGTGACATTTCCTGCTTTTGCGATGTAACAGCAGTAAGAGGAAGTATTGAGAGCACTGCAAGAAAAGTTGTCTCCTCACATTACCTCAAAACTCATGTGAATTTCTATGCTAAAAAGGTGAGAGGGCAAAAAGTGGGTAAACTTGAAAACTGTGATGACAGAACAAATTATTTTTATGCAGAAAATGTTGCTGATAATTTAGAAAGAGAATGTATTGAAAGGAAAGATACACGGCTACCCTCTTCCTTCTCACCCCCTGCTCCCTCCCCATCCAGCAAACAGCTAAGGCAGCATCCCAGAACTCAGCCAGGAACTCAGAGATGGGTCATGCACAGCACCACACTGCACAGAGATATTTCTTTAGTTTCCTTGTTTCCAGATTCTTTTATTCCTTTACTCATTAGCAATGCAGGAAGTGGGAAGGGAGAAGTCAGTATTGCAGCAATGAAAATACATCAAATATCAAGTAGCCACTGATCATGGTAGAAAGCTGGTAACAAGAGAGGTACTTGAAGCAAAAGACTGGCATGTGCCTTTAGCAAAGACCACGCTAGTTGTCTGAGGAGGAGCTAAAAATGATGAAAATTTGTTTGATGGCGGGTGTGGAAAGGAGCTCTTCCCTCTTACAACGCAGCACTGCGTAACAGGACTGCACACCCTGCCTGGGGAGCCGCTGCTCTGGTACACAGGAGAATTGTAAGAGCACCATCTGAAGGGCAGTTTATATTAATACAGCAAAGCCGGCAAAAAAAGGCTTCTCCTGTGCTTTCTTTTCTCACAGTATTTTGATGTACACCCACATACACAACCACTCAGTTTAAAATTAAAATATATGGTGTCATTTATGTTTTCTGTGCAAGATTTAAGAGTGTGAGCTTTTCCTTGTGCTTGGCTGTAAAACTGTAACCCTTGCATTTCCAGGGTTTGTTTCCTCAACCAGCCTGATGCCTTTTCTTCAAGTTAGAAGGAAACACTGGGCCGTTTGAAATGTTTTCTCCCTTAGGAGGAACAAAGTCTTTACCCAAACCATAGTTTTTATAGATTTCCAATCTTAATAGGGGTAATCCTTTGAAAGCTGATTTTGAAATCAGTACTTTTTTTTTTTTTGCTGCCTCCGGGTATATCAGCAGACCTCATGGGCTGGAAACAGAAGCATGTGCTCCAAGAGCATGAGGGCCCTGCCTCTGCCTCAGTTGGCCCATGGGGAGCACAGGGAGCAAAGCCACCTACATACCAGTTCAACACAAAGCAAACAGAAGGAACCCAGATTTTCTCCTTTTCATGCAATAACTCCTATACTGTTTGAAAACAATGAATCAATGAAGTTACCTGATAATATTATAATGTTCTCTCTCAAAATATGGATTTTAAAATATCATTAACCTGTGGTGTGCTGGGCATTACTCAGTGCTTACATGTCAAAGTCATTCATAGCTTAACGGACACAACCAGCTGCATACAGGACACAGTAGAAACACCACCAGTGCTGCTACTTCTCATTAATATCAGTAATGTGCTCTTACATGGGAATATTGTTATCGTTTCCAGACACCCCTATCTCTAACAGGATGTAGCAGCAACAGGAATCATGTTAAGATGTTCCTTACAAATCATCAAGAGGTTTGGAAGGCCTAGTTTCAGGCCAGGTGGAAAACAGGGAGTATTTATTCCGTCAAAAGACATATTAGACATACAGCTGAAATAAAGCAAGTGATTCAGGTACTTCTGCCAGGTAATGTATTTACTTTGTCTTGTACACTTGGTGATTTGAATGGAATGATTGCCCAGAATATGCCATAGATTCAGTGGACTTTATGCATTTATATTAATAATGTGATCATCCACAGTTGCAGATTAGTTAGCATAACAACAGAAGTGTTGTAGTTTGGAGGCACAAGTCAGCTTGCTGAATAAGGTGATTTATAATAGGTCACTCCAAAAATATCCACTCCGGTATGTCCCTTTGAGATAGCTGAAGCATTTCTTCGTCAGAGTTGAAACACTGATCTGATCCAGTACAGTACTTTCCATGACCTTAGAATTTTATTCATGCTGCCGAACAATTGAATTTTTGGTATTTGTTGAAAAAAATCAATCATAATCTAAGGCTACTCCATAAAATCCCATCCTTCACATATAATCTTGAGAAGATCTTTTGTCTCAGATAATACAGCATTTGGAAAATAAAGTAATATTGGAAATACAATTTTTTTTATTTATACCTCACATTCATCTTAACAAGAATTGTTAAAATTACCTGATCTGAAGTTTTCTTTATCTGAGCCATATTTAGGACTATAGAACGTTCAGGCTTTCTTTTAATCCAGTTTGATTTACAAACATAATGTTAGCATTTCTCAATTTCTGTCTTCCCTTAACAGTCAGCTGGGTTTTTTTATTTCTTTAGACCAAAAAATTTTAAAAAATATTTGTATTGCAAGTTTCCTTCTGAGTTCAAGGAATAAAATCCTTTGGGTAATTTGTAACAGACCAGTTTTGACAAATGTGAAATTATAAATGAATGTAACATTTGGGGGGAGGAAAGAAGGGGGAGAAAGTATTTTCTAGAAATATCTCTGTGTAAATATATTTCTTGGCTCAGCAGGGAATTTATTTTAAAACCAATAACCACTGGAAGAGTAAGTAATACAAACTTCTAATGCTGATTATGCAAACATCACACTTTTTTTTAAACTACTTCTCCTGTAGAAATAGCCTTTGGAGGCCTAATGGGAAAAAGACCTCAACTGTGTATGTTGATAGACATGATTTGGACATCAGGCACATCTTTACTTTCACTGAAGAAAAGAGCTGCTCACCTACTGTACTTGCTTGGCACCTACACAGCTAGGGTAGTTAATGCCTGGCAAGCTTAGCAGTACTGCAAAATATGACACTTTTGTCCCCAGGTCAACAGTGGTATATTTAATGCAAGCTTGCTGGTCACTGGTGAACTCTGTTATTGTTGCTCAAGGAAGCAGACCTAAACCTACAAAAAGAGGCTCAGACTTGCTGGGCTAATCATTTTGGTAGTAAATTTTAAAAGCACATCCAACTTTGCGTCACATACATAATTCTTGCATTCTGTAGTCTTAATGCACTCCCTCATTAGACAAATTACACATTCTTCCCCTTTTTACTAGCTTGATTTGCCATTTTGTTACTATCTTTTGATGGGGAGTCATTGGACTAGTGTTTTTAAAAATAGCTTTTTGGAAAGATGCCTGTACGCCCAGTAGATCCTAGGAACTAGGTTTCTGCAGAAGCAAGATGTGAACAGTCAGTTGAGGACTGGCTGCCTTTGCCTGGGACAAGCGGTACCACTGGTGAGTTCTCCTGTGTTAGGCATTGTTTTCCCCATCACCCTTGAAGGACTTGATTTGCCTCAGCAATGACAATCATCTTCTAACATGACGTTTTGAAATTAAACTTACTCTAGATCATCAGAACATGTTTGCAACTTTAATATTTGAAAGCTCAGTTTGAATACAACTCAACTGAAATCAGTTTAGCCAATGAGGAGAGGTGTTCTGCTGGACCTCATACTCACCAACAATGAGGGGCTTGTTGGGAATGTGAAGGTCAAAGACAACCTTGGCTGCAGTGACCATGAGATGGTGGAGTTCAGGCTCCTGAGGGCAGCAAGGACAATAAAAAGCAAGATCACAACCCTGGACTTCAGGAGAGCAGACCTTGGCCTCTTCAAAGATCTGCTTGGAAGAATCCCATGGGATGAGGCCCTGGATGGAAGAGGGGCTAAGAAAGCTGGTTAATATTCTAGGATCATCTCCTCCAAGCTCAAGAGCAGTCCATCCCAACAAATAGGAAGTCAGGCAAAAATGCCAGGAGGCCTGCATGGATGAACAAGGAGCTCCTGGCCAAACTCAAACCCAAAAAGGAAGCATACAGAAGGTGGAAGCAAGGACAGGTAGCCTGGGAGGAATAACAAAACATTGTCTGAACAACCAGGGAGGAAGTTAGGAAAGCTAAAGCCCAAATGGAATCTCATCTGGCCAGGATGTCAAGGACAACATGAGGGGCTTCTATAAGTACATAGGTAACAAAAAGAAGACTAGAAAAAATGTGGGCCCATTGCTCAATGGGACAGGGGACCTGGTAACACAGGACATGGAAAAGCCTGAAGTACTGAACGCCTTCTTTGCCTCAGTCTTTACTAGCAAGGCTGGTCTTCAGGAATTCCAGGCCCTAGGGGCCATGGGAAAAGTCTGGAGCAAGGAAGATGTACCCTTGGTGGAAGAGGAGCAGGTCAGAGAATACTTAAGCAAACTGGACATACTTGTAAGTCCATGTGACCTGATGGGATGCACCCATGAGTGCTGAGGGAGCTGGCAGATGTCATTGTGAGGCCACTCTCAATAATCTTTGATCGATCACAGCAACTGGGAGAAGTGTCTGAAGACTCTCTCTGAAGGCTGAGAGAGCTGGGACTGTTTAGCTTGGCGAAGAGAAAGCTCAGGAGGATCTTATCAATGTATACAAATACCTGAAGGGAGGGTGCAAAGAAGACGCAGCCAGACTCTTTTCAGTGGTGCCCAGTGACAGGACAAGAGGCAATGACAAACTGAAACACAGGAGGGGTCCCTATGAACATCAGGAAACACTTTTTCACTGTGAGGGTGACCGAGCACTGGCGCAGGTTGCCCAGGGAGGCTGTGGAATCTCCATCCTTGCAAGTATTCAAAAGCCACCTGGACATGGTCCTGGGCAGCCAGCTCTAGGTGGCCCTGCTTGGACAGGGGCGTTGGACAAGATGACCTCCAGCGGCCCCTTCCAGCCTCAACCAGTCTGTGATTCTCTGGTTCTGTGAAATACAATGCATAGGTTTGAATCTCCTCCCAACCTATTTAAATGCTTTTGGATACAAGACCAAAATAGGACTCAGCTTTCTCATGAGACTGTGCTTCCCACCCAGCCTGGAAAGGCAGAAAGGACTTTTCTCAGGCTCTGTCGGTACTTTTGATTCTTAACCAAAACGAGACTACAGTGATGTGACTGATAATAAAAAGTCAAAATGAAAAATAAAGAGAAATATTAGCACATCAATGCAGATCTAAACAATGCTAGGCCGCAAATTTGTATGGATTTGTGTCTTACCCAAAGCAGCCCATTCCTCCTAGTTCAGAACTGCCTGAGCCATGAAGATACAGTGCTTTCCCTGAGAAAATAATTAATCAGATGGCATCATGTGTAGGTTTTTGAGGGTGCTATGAAGTCTTCTGTGGTTTTCACTCTACAAAGTAGAACACATTTGTGTATTACCAGGGGATTTGTAATTGTAAGTTGCACAGAGGAATAAACAATCAAGTAAGAAATACTGTTGAGCTAATGAGGGTTAATGACAGAATGAAATCTCTAATGTTAATTTCATGGCAATTGTAAACTTTAAGAACGATTTGAACATTTTACAGCAGAAAGGCTGATTACTTTAGCACATGCATATGTTAAAAATAGTGCCAAACAAGGAGGTGGTTAATTGATAAGCACTAAATAGGATGCCCACCTTTTCATGTACAGATTTGCTTAGGAAAAAACAACTCATTTTCCTTATTCTACACATACAGCTTTCATGAGGCAGAATTTTAATTGTAATTTATGACCTAACATATTTCCTTATTTTTCCTTCTTTTCCTTATTCAGATTATGATGTGAGCAAGCATAAAATTCTTCCCTAGATAAGATATCACAGAAGTCATTAAGATCAGCAAGTTCCTTAGGCAGATATTTTCTGGCTCCATTAACATTCTAGCGTGAAGTGACGTCAATTAAATTCCATTTTTATTTGGTCTGTGTGATAAGCTATGAGATAAGGTCTCAGTAGGAAATGTGGAAAAACTTTATATTCACCTCCATGTACAGAGTTTTACTCCTTGGTTAACCGGTCAGCACTGGCTGCTGTTTCTGTAAAACTCAGTAGCAGCGTGAATGTCATTTAAACGTGGACAACTGTCCTTTCGAAAAAGGCAATGCAAAATCCTCCACAGACTAAACAGAAAAAATAATTCCCCTTCCTCCACGCCTTTTCTGTGCCTACCCATCCCCAGATATAAACTACAGGTTAAATACAGAAGCGACATCAGGTTAAGCAGATAATTGTTTCCCAGGGAACCCCTTCTTTCCATAAGTAGTAAGTGTACCTACAGAAGTAACATATTAGGAAAAGTGCTGTATTTTAAATTATAAAGTACAAGGTTATTCTTTGTGGCATTTTAATTGATACTAGCGATATTTTGTGCTTACTTCACACTAGTGGTATTTTAGGTGCAACACCTAAGAAGAAGAAGAGTAATAGAAACACTTATCACGCTTCCTAAACCATGTATCGTGCTCTTTGCTCAAAGATCTCAAGCTGTGATGAAGCAGAAGGGCATGCAGGCAGCAGATGGACTGTTTCCTGAGATTGCCATCAGGGCCGAAGAAAGAAGGGCATGGGCCGTTCCTCCTAAACCGCCCATGCCACAGGCACGGCTGCACTGCCCCCCCCATGGGGGGCAGGCAGGCAATTGCCCCAGCTCATCTTCAGTGTTCCTCAGATACCTCTGGCCATCCAGCCCAGCTAAATGCTACATTGGCTGTGAACCCTCCACACTCCCCCTTTTCTCTGAGAAATTATTTTCTCATTATGACTGAGCTGAATGTGGTGTTCTCACAACTCTGTAAAAGATTCACTATTTGTCTGACTAGCAGAACTAAAGGGGGAAGTAACAACCTTGTGTACCCATCAGTGGTTAGATGCACTTCTGAACCTCAATCAGTGATTGTCAGGCAAGCAGATCTGCAGGAAGCCCAAACAGTTTTGGTTTTGTTGGTTCTAAAGCCAGTGAAATAATTTGGTTTTCCCATCAATTTCGGAATTTGAGAGCAATCTAGGAGACTGCTAAATAAACTGGCAAGTGTGGGAGCCAGAGCCACTGCTGAAGTTCAATTCTATTCACTTCAGAATTCACCGGAACCTGGTGACTTGCCACCATACATCTGCTTGTTTATTTTATTCATCTTTTTCCATAGCCACAGGTTTGTCAGAGATTAATATAAGTTACCCAGCTCCTACTTTGTACTCTAGCTCTGTTCATAAAAATACTGTATATGCCAATTAAAAAGAAACTGTGAAAAAAAGCTTATTCCAATTTCCTTTCCTTCCTTGAGATGGTCCTGAAAACCCATCTGTTCTGGGAAGTACTCCACCTGTGAGCAGATGCCTCCCTGGCTTCTGTTTTATTTGTTTGTGTGCCTTAAATTGGAAGTTCTTTGGGCAGCAGGTCTGCTAACCACTTAGTACGCTTCCTTTATTGGAGATGGCTGTGTTAGCACTAATAGCACTACTAGTATTGTCTTGTTCTGTGTCAGAGAGAAGATAGCAACATGCTGTAAAGCACCCAAGTAGCTTGCTCCACTGTGCTCCTTGTAATGTGACTTTGCAGCAATCCAATCGCAGCAATCATGCTGCTGTAATGACAGTGGTGAACAGCAGTCATGACACCAGTGATGGTAATGACAGTATCTGAGATTTTTCTTTTTCTTTGTAACAGAAAGCAGTAGCAATTAATTTGGCAGTTTCTTACTGAGCAGTTTAAGTTATCCCCACAGCTTACTTAGGCAGGGTAATGGTGTATCTGCACTGCTTTGCTCAACACGAGGTAGCTTAGTAATTAGAAAACAGGGAAAAAAGTCACAAGGGACTAAGTCCTGTGCTTGTTGAAGTGAAAGAAAAAACCCTACTGGTTTTAATGATGGAGGATAAAGCCCGTGGAATGCAACCTACAGCTTTGAAACAAATCCATTAATAATAGGCATTCAGTTGTTTCTCCTCAGACCTGCATACTTTTTATATATCAGAATTATTTTCAGCAATGTGACAGGGGAAAATGTCAAGCCTTTTACTTCGATTGTAATGTTGGAATTTTTTGGACATCAGTACCACTTGTTACCAATCTGTATGATCTTCCAATGGTCTGGTTATGGCTTTGATCATGGCATCATCTAAGGAAACATTATACCTTCTTTGACTGTGTTTCCTACAGCACATAGGAAAAGGAACAGCCAACCTGAGATGGCAAGAGAGTCTTAACAGGGAAAATATCCAATGTTTAAATCAAATAATTGATTAAATGTAACATTTTAAACAATGGAATGATACAGTATCAAAGTGTGAAGCAGATTCCTGCAGGACATACCCAAAGCAATATATTCCCTGTATGGAAGTGGGTAAAGAACATAGCTGTTTACGAGAGATCAGAGGTATTACTCCAGTCACCTAATCAGATTTCCCATTAGATAAGGCAAACAATTTCACTCTGTGATAACTACATTAAATCCTTAATTTCAGAGTGACACTGTAGACAACTCAATGTAACTGCACAACACCTTGCAGCAGCAAGACACCTCTCTGTTGACAGGAACTAAGGAAGCTGTAACAGTCACTTACTGTTCTATAAACCTGCTAACAACAGTACTTGATGGTTCCCAACAAGATGTTTAACCTTTGGATGATGACTGTCTGCTTCAGACAACAGGCCGTTTCCTCTGCAAGGGGAAAGGGTAGTTGTGCATCACGTTCTTGGAATGGGTTGTAAACTGGAAGAGTTGTAACTGCTTTACAGATTGCAGGCCAACTGGATTATCTTTTGAGAAGTCCTGACATGTTCCACCCATTTCCATCATGCCACTGAGCCTCTTGGTGACCACACAGTTGCTGATAGTATAGCAGTACTATTTGAGAAACACGCTTTGCTACAATTATACCATCCACTTCTGTACGAGTCAAGTCTTGCCTGGGGAAGGTACGAGCTTATGCCCCTTGTGCTACTTGCAGATAGAAACTTTTTCTTCTTATCTTTTTAACCATGAAAGCCTTATGTCTTCAGAAGCAGTATCAGCTTGGGCTCAGCATCATGCTGATCTGCCTCTTTTAAGTCTTTCGGAGTGCTGCCCTCTAGAACTGGGGTTTGGGCTGTTGAGCAGCCCCTCTTGCAGCCTCTAGCCTAGGCGACCGCCCATGTTCCCCTTCAGGTAGGTGCTGTTTTAGAAATACTGGGTACACATAGTCACAGCTTCACATGTTTCCCTGTCAGCCCTCTTGATCCCCGCAAGAACAATCTTCTCAGCATGCACAATATGTGGCATCCTAATTTCTCCCATACCTCATTTCTCCTGCACACCTCTCCCCTACCTCTTTGTACAGTGCCACATAAGACAAAAGTGCTGTGGGGATTTTGCATAGGCTATGCATCCTAGGGGAATGCCTGTTGTTCTGCTTGTGGAGCTTCAGTGCACACCATGCAGAACTTCCTGTGCAGTTTATTCCTATAACTTACTGTACAAAGCCCATTCTTACTCACTTGGGAACACATGGGGGAGGGGGGGGAAATCTCACCTCAGGCACCCAAGCACTGCAAAATGACATGAATCACTGCTCTGAAAATTTCCATCCTTCTCTCTCATAAACAGCTGCATCACTAACATGACTAAAAGATTCACTCCCAGTAACACGATGCGCAGTTTCATTGAGCTAAAGGGAGAGCTGCCCACAAAAGCAGTGCCGAGGCAGCTGGAAAACTGCCACCTCCTATAAAGACAGGCGGTGGGACAGAGAAGGAGGCAGCAATGCCAAGACTCTGTAGAGGACCAGGAGGACCAGCAACACCTGGGAACATCTGTGCAGGGCCATGGTGCTTGCAGCCACCCATCTAATGGTCTTGCTGTCCAGGTGACTCTGCATTAGATAAAATGACAGAATCAGCACTTTCATAACCCAGCTGTTGTTTCAGGGACTGTGGTAGCAAATTATGCTGTGTTTTGACTTTGAACTGGATTTTTAAGGAGCTGCGGTGGGTTGACCCTGGCTGGATGCCAGGTGCCCACCAAAGCCACCCTATCACTCCCCTCCTCAGCTGGACAGGGGAGAGAAAATATATTGAAAGGCTCGTGGGTTGAGATAAGGACAGGGAGAGATCACTCACCAATTACTATCACAGGCAAAACATACTTGACTTGGGAAAAAAAAATTAATTTATTACCAATCAAATCAGAGTAGGACAATGAGAAATAAAAACTAAATCTTAAAAGCACCTTCCCCCCATCCCTTCCTTCTTCCTGGGCTCAACTCCACTTACAAATTCTCTACCTCCTCCCCTCCAGCGGCGCAGGGGGACGGAGAATGGGGGTTGCGGTCAGTTCATCACACTTTGTCTCTGCCGCTCCTTCCTCCTCAGGGGGAGGACTCCTCACTCTCTTCCCCTGCTCCATCATGGGGTCCCTCCCACAGGAGACAGTCCTCCATGAATTTCCCCAACGTGAGTTCTTCCCACGGGCTGCAGTTCTTCACAAACTGCTCCAGCGTGGGTCCCTTCCACGGGGTGCAGTCCTTCAGGAACAGACTGCTCCAGTGTGGGTCCCCCACGGGGTCACAAGTCCTGCCAGCAAACCTGCTCCAGCGTGGGTTCCTCTCCACAGGTCCTGCCAGGAGCCTGCTCCAGCACAGGCTCTCCATGGGGTCACAGCCTCCTTCAGGCATCCACCTGCTCCAGCGTGGGGTCCTCCACAGGCTGCAGGTGGATATCTGCTCCACTGTGGACCTCCATGGGCTGCAGGGAGACAGCCTGCCTCACCATGGTCTTCACCAGGGGCTGCAGGGGAATGTCTGCTCTGGTGCCTGGAGCACCTCCTCCCCCTCCTTCTCCACTGACCTTGGTGTCTGCAGGGCTGTTTCTCTCACATATTCTCACTCCTCTCCCCCAGCTGCTGTTGTGCAGCAGTTTTTTCCCCTTCTTAAATATATCACAGAGGCACTACCACCGCTGGTGATGGGCTCGGCCTTGGCCAGTGGCAGGTCTGTCTTAGAGCCGGCTGGCATTGGCTGTCGGACATGGGGGAAGCTTCTAGGAGGCTCTCAAAGAAGCCACCCCTGTAGCCCACCCGATACCAAAACCTTGCCATGCAAACCCAATACAGAGCATATTTAAAACCACAGAATTTAGCTTGATGGCGTCATAAGAAGGCCCTCTGGGTTCAGGTAACAAGACTACATGAGCACTATTCCAGAAATATTGTCTCCAAACAGATTAATACTTTCAAATTATCTAAAACTATGTCACTCCTGCAGTAGCGCAGCCTCTGCTGATAAGTTGCACCTGATGACTGGGATAATAGTCTATTGCTTTTCCAGAGGACATTAAATTAGGCTTACATTGAGAGTAAAAGTGGATTTTTCCTCTGCTTACTTCCCAGCCATGTTTACTTTCTGTGTTAGGAAAATGATGCTCTCCTCTCTGCCAAAGCTTTGCTCTGCCAGCAAAGCTGCTATGCTCCTTTGTGACATTCAGTACCCTGCTTATTAAAATTTGACAATTGTGAGATTCATTGGAAAATGTGTTAGACAAAATATTTCAGGAACACTATGCTCCGTATCAACTAGTAAACTTACTCTATGCCAATTACACTTGCTGAGCATTTGGGAAATGTAATATAGCATTGGATACTTTTGGAATTTTTATCCAAGTCTGGGCGAAGGAAGAAATATAAGCTCTGAGTATCTCAAAGCTGCCTTTATTTTCATAAATATTTTTCCAAGGCAGGTAAGTTTCTTCTGGTAGGCTACATTGCCTTCTAGGTACTCCCATGCACCTGTGCAAAGCAGGATGTAAAGTCTACCTCATTCAAACATGTACTCTTCGTAGTCATCTTGCATGCAGCTTATGACCCCACAAGAAGGAATGGAGAAGAAAATCAGACACAAGTTATAGCCCGGAGTTGTTTCCTTGGACACCAAAATACTGTGATAATTAAGCCGTATCATTAAAATTATGATATTTTTAGCCTCTTTTCAGCCCTTTCACATGCTTCTCCAAATGATGAACCTGAGATTATGTGTTTATCTCAGTGTGTAGCAGTGAAATACCACTCTGATTGAAAGGGTATCAGTTTGAGTTCATTTTGTTTATACTGGTAAGCAGAAGGAAAAAGACATTTTTTGAGGTTCTGTCTTCTGATGTAACATACAACTTCCCTTTAGTTCACTGGGAGTGTCATGAGCATATCAAACAGGAAAATCTGACCTTTGCTTTTCTGAAGAATCAATCTCAAAATTCTTTGTTTTGCCTTGTATACATGTCATCCCCTGGAGAGTCTGTACGATACTGTAAAATGATAGTGTTTTACATATCTGAAAACAGGATTTAAGGCTGCACATRCATGCCATTACGAGCACCTGCCACCTAATAACCACCAATTGTGTTTCTGGGGGAAAAAAAAAAAAGACATGAAAGTATGGAGAAACATTTCCCACATACTTCAAACAGTTTAGCAGAGAAATAGGTTTTTAAACTTGATTTGAACTTTGTTCAGGTTTTGAAGAGAGCAGCTCTTTGCCTGCAAGGTCTGAGTTGGGGATTCTGGGAGAGCTCCCTTGCTGTCAAAATGCAGCTGGAATGAAACTCTCTCTGTACTAGGGAGGACACAGCATCAGTACCATTAAGATTCTGGCTAATTATCTAATCATATAGCTCTAAAATTCAGACAAGTCTCATACTGAGTCAAAGTGCAAGTTTACATGTACAAGATGAGAGGGTTCAAGTCTTTAATCAGATTACTGGCAGCAATCATTCCAGTCTTTCTAGTCCATTTTAAATTTTCTTAATTTACTTGCATCTGTCTAGCTACTGTATTTGTCCTATGTGAGGCCTAGGCATTCAGAAATATTTTTTTCCTTTGTCATGTTAATTTGAACTTAATAACACCTGCCAAGTGGTGGAGGTATAAAAGAGTAGGCTGAAATCATCCCAGCTTCTCTGCAGTTGAAGAGTTGTGGGATGGATGCACTATGCCATGGATAGCAAGGACAAAGATACACTGCTTCTGCTTTTACTTTTCCTTATCAAGGTACCTATGCTTCTTTTTCTTTCTGTCTCCCAGTCTCTTCTTCTACTTCCATTTTCGTTTTCCCTAATGCTATTTTTTCTCTTCCTTATTTGCCTAACCTCCCCTGTCAATTTTCCTTTTGTTTATAACACAGTTCTGTCTAATATTTATGGCCCACACTATAAAATGTGGTTTAATAATGCAATAGGATAAAACTGACACCCAGACAAATGGCTGCTTTCATTCTATTTTAAATAACAACTCACGAAAAACTCTTCAATTTTCACATTTTTTCTATAAAAAGATAAAGCAGCAATAAAAGATAAAACGTGTACACATTTTTAAAAATGCTTAAGGGAGTTGTTTGTCAAAAGATTTGTCATATGTTGAGTGAGCTTTTAAGATGGTTCTAGGGCCAGATTTCCTTGACTCTTTCACATATGACTAGCAGATAGGTGATGGGAGCATATGACAGAGAACTGGGCATCTTATGGAATAGAAGGGTGGTCTGAGCTCACTTCTTGAGGCAGTTTGAAGGGTTAGAAGACTTGAATGGCTGCCTTAAGTTAGACACTTAAGGAAGAGAGGATGTGGCCCATCTTTTTTCCCAAAAGATTATTTAGACAATTTGTGCAGATGAGGACTTGGCAAAAGTAAGCTTGTTAGGAAGGAGACTGTTGAGGAGGTTCAACTAAGAGTCTTTTCTGGTGGTTGTGACACTGCATGTGGCTACACTGCAAAAGTGCTGATTTGTTCTTTAGTATTTCCTTTGAAAAGTGACAGTGCATTTAGCCTGAAGAGAAACTGAAGTTCTGCCAAAAACAGCTGGTAAGTTCTTGACTTGTTTCCTGCTTGCCATGTGTGCTCTGTCACTTCTGCACTCTGATGGAGACAATATGGGGATGATGCTGTTTCTGGCCTTTCTAATTATACTCATATGACATTTGTATACTCTGCTCACATGAAGGCTGCTTGTTGAAAACTTGGCTACTGATGGAAAATTGTTTAGAAAGAACAGTTGCAAGCATTATTTTGCTTCTTCAGTTGTGCAGCCTAAGACTTACTAGCTATGATTTAATTAAAAATAATTTTGCCCAAAACTAAAGGCTATAGCATTATTTGCATATTTTCTCAGGGCTTTCTCAATGCTAAATCCGTATGTATATACTGCTTCACATTTGTGTAGATGGTCTTTTCTTAACCTAATTGCAAAAAGAGTTTCTCAACATATGCACATCTCTTCTCATGTGGAATTCTCTTGACCTCTTTCCTCTTAATTGAATCATCAGAAATCTTGGGAATTAATGAGGTCATGGGTTTAGTAATGGGATATAATTTCTTTCTAGCTCAGTAGTTCAAATCCATTCCCAAATAAATAATAGCTTTTGATTACTACGTGAATGGATGCTAGTTGTACTTATTGTGATTCTTCCTCTAAAGACGCTGTATGACAAACTCCTAGTCCTTTGTTCAGTTTAAATGATCAATTCATTACTCACAACACTTAAATCCTCCAGGGTGATACCACTAAGGCAGAGGCATACCTGTACACTGTTCTCCATCTCTCTCTTTAACACGTCATTTTTGTCTGAATAAATAAAAAGTTCTACTTCTGACTGTTTGTGTAAAGCCATCAGGTACCTTCAGTTCTAAACATCAAATAAAAACAATTTTGGTCCACCGTTTTTCTGAAATTGTTTCAAATGGAAACTTACTGAGTGCTTAAATTGCAATCTTGTAAATTTAGACTTCAAAGACTTATTTAATGACTAGTAACTCTCACAGAATAGGACTGGGGAATGGAAGAAAATGCATTTCTAGATTACAGTAATCAGTGCCCTCATTTCTGTATTCAAGACTTTCAGCTGTGTCAAATTCCGTAATAAGGCTATATGTTGGATTTTGCATTTGAGTCTCTGGTTTGTCTTAAAGATACAAAAAAAACTTGTGCCAAGGTGCTTGGCTACTAACAAAAAAAAAATCTAGATCAAGTTGATCATGGCTTGTATTTGCTACATTTACATTATGTTCTTGGTAGCTTCACAGAACTCTATTTGCTTTTGGGTTTGATCCTACTAAAATAATTGAGGATTTTGCTATCAATTTCAACAGCAGCAGGACCGAATCCTTAGTGGCCTGAAGAAGTCCACCAGGAGAATAATAAACTTTTCAATCCTCCCAAATCTTTCTTTCTTTTTTAAAAAAGTAAGTTCTTTCTGTTTTGCCATAAATGCTGTGGCATGTAACATTGCTCCAGTCCCAGTCCCTTAGACATTTGCTGAAAAACTTGGATGACACTGATTTCGTTGAGCCAGACTCTCCAAGAATTTGTCAGTATGCCAAATGTGCACTGTTACCAAAAACATTCCATCCACCAAACAAATTGCTGACTCAAAATGTGTCAGATTGCACTGTGGGTATGATAAAGTAATGTTTTCATTTAACATGGTGATGCAGTTCAAACACAGTTAAGAATGGGACTTTACAAATGATAATAGTAATTTCACAATCACTGTGAAAGTGAAATAACTAATAACAAGGTCAAAGAAGCAATCCATGGCACTTCAGCCATTGCTAACTCCAGCAATTGCTTTCTAAACACAAAATGCTCATGAATAGAAGTTTATGACAATGCTCTGACTCTGGGTATTTTTTTTACCTTCAGTTGGGTGTTTACAGTAAGGTTTTATTGACTTCCTGTGCTAAAGGACTATCATAAAAATATTTAAGGAATGACCATATTTAATCAAATAAACTTCCTAAGCATGTGTTTGGGGGGATACTAACAGATTAAATATTAACTACCTAGATTCACAGTGGAAGAATTGCAAGTACTTCGTGATATCAAATATGTTTTATATAACCGCTTTTTGACCTTTTCATTTGTCATGGCAATGCATATCATCTTACTGACTGCCAGACATGAAACCATCATAGCAACAGGGGCAGTGCTATCTTAAGAAACATAAATTGAAATGATAATTTGGAAACATTGTCTGAAAATATATTAAAAGAAATTGATGGTCTGGAATACACTGTAGTAAATTTGTAGACGACAAACAAGACTAAATTCCTGTTGCCTTTGTCACTACAGAACTGAGAGTAAAATATCTCACCCATTCCCTGAAAGGATCAGACTTAGTATTAAATGGGTAATAACTTAAGGGTAAGTAAATGTGGAATTTCAGTCTATGGGAACACTGACCTAAAAGAAGTAAACTAATTTACAACTTCAGGAAAAAAAACCAAACACCAACTCCATGCTGTTTTTCATTGCCTGGCAAGCACCTTTCAGCTATCACACTGATTTCCATTTATAGACTCAAAGATTGGATTTAAAATAATCAGTTTTCATATGAATTTCACATGGGACACTTGGTATACCATTTATTGATTAGACCCCCACAATTGGAAAACATCTATTGTTAAACATGTTAACTACTCTGTCTAATGTTTTTAATTGTTTCAAGGTTAAGCACCTCAAAATTTCTCTACAGCTCTGGGAACACAATCAACAATGCTGAAGAACCTTCTTAAGTACTTCCCAAAAGGTTAAATGATCAGTTTGGATTCATTGTCCTGTTTGAATGAACACCAAATCAGAGCAAGATGATGATCTGTAACCCAAACAAAAAAAATGGTGAGCTCTTTATATATACACATATATTTATGTAAATATATATATATATGTAATGCTACAGATTTAGCATCCTATGTATGGAAAGCTGCACGCTGTTGAACTTCAGGTCATGATGTTTGAAGTAATAAAGCACTGCAAGTTCTCTTCGCGTTTGGGAAGAACAGGCGTGCTGCATCATTGCAACTTGACTTCGCAGCTGTCCGAGCAAGGAAGTTCTCTGTTTGCATGAATTCCAGCTTTTACACAGTGCCTGGCATTTAGCAGCAGGAATTTTAAGGTAAATTTTGTAGGTCTTCTCTTAAGTGGAAGCTGGGAAACTGTTTTTAATAGTAAAAGTAATAAGCATTTTGGATTTTGATTATTAACATCACTTCAAGTGAGAAAGTGAAATACTGACAGGAAGTATTTCTAAGTAAGTGCAACATTCAGAGAGTTACCATGAAAAAGTCCCTGGCTAGTTCCCATTTTGCTTTTGATCAATGCTCCACCCAGAAACCCAACATGGTTTATGAATTTTAGGTAAAACAAACTTGCACACCTTTAACCTACTAGAGAATAGAATATGTGTGTTTCATAGAAGAATAGGCAAAAATTGCAGGAATCCACAACATCTAGTTTTGAGAGACTTGTACAAATCAAAACAAAACCTGAAATATCTGGTAACTGTTTACAGTTACAAATAGCATGCAAGGAAAAACCGAGGAGAATATAGGAATCAACTGAAAACATAACAAACATTAAGGATAGAAAAAAGAATGAAAATGGAAATAAGTGCAAAACCTGAAATATTAATGATAAATATGAATAAAACCCCAGTGATGTAAGTTTTTCAAGGTTTTGTGTACATCTTTTGAAGTACTTCTATTTAGAATTAATTCTTCAGTGCTCTGTATGTGGGAGCGGGATTGTCGTTTTGTTTCAAAGACTTGTATTCCATTCGCAATAACTACAAAGATTTCCTGTTTCATAAAACAGTTACAATTCAAGACAGAAACTTCAAGAGTCTATAGACACATACATTGAGAAGCTCAACATTATTTCAGACTCGCTGAACACAGGTAATATATTCACTGTGGTTTACCCAAGCAAGTGATATAGCTATGAGACCTGTACTGAGATATCAGCTGGAATTCAAGCATGCTTCTCCCCCTGCTTACCCACAGTAGGAACTTCTTACTTCACCCCACTGGAAAAAGAATATCTTTGGGACTACTTATGTACAAAAGCTCTTGCAGATCAGGCTTTAGCAATATAGTAGCAGCTCAGTAGCAAAGTTTGGATTGATCTTGATTGTGCAAGATTATTAAAATTAATAATATTGGCTATTTGACCATAACGACAATCATATTCCTCCTGGACAGTTATAAATATTGTCTGAAATATTCCTGCAGTCCCATGCATGGGGTTAGAGCCTATCTCTCTGTGAGAAGCCCACAGCAAGTTAGTGGGGCTGTATAAACAGGTAGGAAATCAACCATACAGATGAGCATTGAAGGACCTCATACGTTAGTATGAAGCAGAAAACAGCCCTTTCATTGCTAACAGAACTCAGTGACAGTTAGTCATTTTGTTAGGAAAGAATTTCTGGAGCAAAATAACCTTACCCTGAGGTATGTATGGACACCCCAATTCTCATTTGGCTGAGGCTATACATGTACTTACAGGACATACTGAGTAGAAAGCTGAAAACCTTACCAAAAATACATTAACTACTATAACCAAGCCAGTAGCAAGTGAGAGAGCTCTGTTATTTTAGCTCTGTGTAGCTTATGAAAGTCAGACACCTTGAACATACATATAGGTGAAAGAAAGAGGTTTTCTGTTCCTTACAGATTTTCTTAGAAATTATTTGTCTCCTACTGGCGGCTTTTTCTCCTGATGGTATAATTCACATCAAATGAAGACAGCTTTTCTTTTAATGCATAAATAAGAACACAAAAGAAGTTTGGAAAGCAAGAACACTAACAAGAATGTGATCCTATCATACTTTTTCTCTCCCATCTCTGCAATAAATGGAGCAGATACTGGTTCCTTAATAGCCAGGTGTTTTTAGGTGAAGGGCATCCAGCTTCTACAGACATGCAGACCTATCAAATTTTCCTGGCCTCTTCTTCAAATTCATCTTCAATCTCAGGCTACAACCAGATGAATTGCAGTCATGAGTGTAATAAATACCCACGAAGGGAAACAAGATTAGAACCTTTCTCCACATTTCAGTGCAATCAGAAAACAGCTACTTGTTTTTTCCCTTAAAGTTGTTCCTAAGTAACATTTGAATACCAATAGACAGTGATAACACAGAGAAGCTCAGCAGAAATGTTCATTCAGAAAAATACAGCATTATCTACAGGAAAACTAGTGGGTTAAAGAAAAAAATTTCTTCTAACATAATCCTATATAGTAAGTGTTTTCAGGATGTATCCCAATCAGAAGTATGATAAACGCTAGCAAATATGTCATATGCGCAACTCAGGAACGTACAGACAAACTTTATCTATAGTTCTTTGATGACCTCTGCATAGGCACATCTCTTCTTCAGCACAGTGTCTCATTACCTTTGACAGTCTTCTGTTCAGACATCAAGATCTGAATGCAGAGAGCTCACTGAGGGACAGAACACTTGCAAAAACTTTTGAAGCATCATGAAAGCTGTGTTGCTTCTCTGTTATTAAAGGTTTTTGCAGAAACACATTTTCACTGGATGGAGTCACAAGAAGATTCAGACACTCCAAAAGAAATTCTCCTGAATATGTTGGATTTTGAAGGTGGAGGAGGAGAAGGAATTCTGAACGTCTTACAAGCTTCTGTTTTGTGTGTTCCTGCTTTTGTTTGTTCTCTGTTATGCTTATTATTTTGTTCTTTCTTTTGTGACTGAAAACAATTACTAAAACTCTTTTAGCATTTTCCACTAATAGAAAATTCACAGTAGTGCATGCTTACTCATGTCAGACTTAGAAACAGCAGCTTGTTAACTACAGAACATTTACTTGATTGCTCACAAAGCCTAACGCAGCATCTCATGCAGCATTAGAAAGTCACAGTCTGCCTAATTATCACCATTTAGAGATAGCGCTGAAGGACATTGCTTTTGGAGCCCTAGCTGTGTAACATGTTAGTATCGCTCTTTGTCTGGGCTAATTAAGTTGCTAATGCAACTTTATTGTATCTGGTACCAGCGTTCCCTTCAGTATATTTGCATAGCACTGCACTGCGCCGTATAGACAGGCCATAGGAGCTAGCCTTAACGCAAGAATAGTACGTACCTGCATTTGCTTTTTCATATGATGATGTGATACTATAATAGAGAGAGAAATACACTGGAACTCTGCTCCTGTGCAGTTATAAAGGACCGTGTCTGGAAAAAACATGTGGCTTGGTCTCTATCTCCATCCAGCAGAGGAGGTTTTGCAGGGTTTAGAGCTCCTGTTTAGCTAGGGAATAAAACCATGTTTTCTTGACCTGTCACTAACAACTCATGACTCACACTTTGAAAAAAGATTTCTGAAATGAGTGCAATAAAACTTGCATGTAACTGTCTGCACAT
The DNA here is from genome assembly GCA_030449065.1 of Oceanodroma leucorhoa. NCBI lineage: Eukaryota > Metazoa > Chordata > Aves > Procellariiformes > Oceanodroma > Oceanodroma leucorhoa. Next base: position 4,769,893 of record JASVER010000081.1, read on the forward strand.
GCAAAAGCCAGATGCCGTTTCTTGTTTTGAAATAATAAGATGTCACACTGATACATGAGTAATGCACTTCTGAATACCCTTAGAAACTTAATTTTCTCCTCTCCAGTGATGTATGTGAGCACAGCTATACACCCATGTGCACAGGACCTCAAGAGCAGGATTTTGTCAGTAAAATGGCACCAAAACCCATTGAAAATGCACTGCACCTCATGATTAAATTCCCTGACATTTTTCTCTAAAGATGAGATATTCTTTAAAAGGAAAAACACAAAACAGCACTGAAAGACTTAAGAACAAATGGTTCATTATCAGAGGGGGCAGAATCCCAAGCATGGGAGAAGGCATCTCTCTACACAGAAGATGTTGCACTGGCATTAGATTTCCCTGAAAGACAATCTTGCTCTGCCAGACAATGAAGTGGGAGTTTTATACTCAGAGAAACCTGAGGCATGCACTCAGACCAGAGTGTACTTTGATTCGGTATCTCAAAGAGAAGGCATAGCTTTGAGAAGGAGAAAGCCACAAAAGCCAGCAGAAATCTGCAGGGTGCATGCTACAGGCTAGTACCTGCATTTTCATTTGTATTGTGTAATTATTGCTTTTGTAGAATTTAAATATGCAAACATTTATGCTAGTTTGTTTTCAAACGGAATTTTCATTTTCCAGGTTGCTTCAGGTCTGAGGCAGAATTCTTATATTCCAATAACACAGCTTACTGTAAATTAATGAGTGAATCATTAATGAAAATCTTTATAAATGCAATCTCACTCTAAATCTGATGCTTCTTTAAAAGGGTGAGTTCAAATCATCCTTTTATCTAAAAATGACATTTTACAGTCATTGCAATGTTACTTTAAAAAGCATGAAACTAGAAGACTAGTCAATAAAAACATTCAGACATTTACTCTAACATTTTACTAATTTCTTCCCGTTCTCTGAAGATTTTGCACCAGTTTGCATCTATATCCTCTAAGCAGTAAAAACAACAGGAAAAGAAAATACTGTTTTGGAATTTTTCCATTACTGTTTTTCCCAGGGATTAGATCACTTCAGATACATGTCCTAAACTGGGAAACAGAATCAATGTCATCTAGTTTTTGACAGCTAGGAAAGCTCAACACTGGTCAGTTTTCAAGTGAACATGTGGCAAAACTTAATTTAATTAATTAACTGCCAGAACTTTGCGTGCTTTCTGGTTGGCAGTGCTGGCATTTTAACTCACTCAGGTGCTTCTCCCTCTTTCACTTTCAGAAAAGTTTTTACAACCTCTTTTCTCTTACATGCAATTTGCCCTGTGGACCTGGCTTAGATTATGTATTTGCCTTCAAAAAAACAGGAAATAATGGCAACACTCAGACTGGAAGTCCTGCCTACCTGTTGTCAGCACCACATACGCATGCTCTGCAGCCTCATAGTTACGAGAACAACCAGAGAAACCCAGCTTATCGCAAAACTGTTCACTAGCTAGGACAAATGCAAGGATATGTGCGTGGCTAAGAGGACACAGTCACGGATGAGGAATACAGAAAGACTGAATTTATTTGTAAGCTTGGCTGGGCTGCAGAAAGTGATTCAGGGAGGAGASAGTTTCCCATATTTCATTGGTTCCAGAAAAGTGCACGTGTTCTGTTCAGAATAATAATATCAAGGGTACAAAGACTGCAGTTTGGTTCTAAGGAAGGCATCAAGATGACCGATTTGCCAACTTGTAGACAAAAATGTTGTCTGAATTACCATGGTTCATGTGAGTATCTGTATGAAGAGCTCTCTGATTTCTAGAGCATAGTTGAGTGACCAGTTCTGCTCAGTTATCTCTGTTGCTTGTGGAGCAGCACAAAAAAAAAGGGGGGGAGGGGGAAGTGAGCAATCAGTTCTTAGATAACAAAGACTTATGCTCTTCTGAAAGCAGCCATCAGAAATCCATGTAACCCCTATTGAAAAAAGGTCTACTTTCTTAAAAGCAATCAGGGCCCTTTTATAAGGCCTTCTCTCCTGCCCTTTTTTCAGCAAACAAAATTCAGGCTTAGTGTTGACATGCTGATATGCCCTAGCTCACATCTCTTTGACAGTATGTAAGAATATAAGAAGTTTATGATTTCTGCAATTACTTGACAGAAAGGAGAAACTGCCCTTGAATATTCAGACAAATATAAGAGACCAATAAATTTTAATTTTCTGTAAAGTGCATCCTTAATAAGCATGCTTAATATTATTTTAATATATATCCTTCTTTATTATTTTCATAAGCTGATCAAATCAGTAGGACTGAAAAACAGTTTAAGTTTTTTTTTAATATAACCTTGCATACTCTTCAAAGACAAGAGGGAGGAACATAGGAGAGGGAAGAAAATTGCTTATTTTAATTAAGAGAAGAAATAGAACTCTTTGTAGTTCTATACATTTCCAAAAAAAAAAAAAAAAAATCTCTCTCCAAATTAACATACCATGGAATTGTCAGTCTTGAAACAGCATGTTGAGTTTCAACTCCTGCATAAGTCATGATCTAGAGGAAGGCCCTTGATGCAAAAGGCTTTGTTACCCATTGCTACTCGGAAGGCTCTGAGTTGCCCCTCACTGCTTTTTCAGGTTTCTAGAAATCCTTTCTTAGTTTCTTTTTTTGTTTTTTTTTTTTTTTGAATGCTGAGGAAGGTAAATCTTCCAATGTGCAACTTTCCTTCAAAAATTGGTCCATGGTTACTGGATATGTAAAACCAAAGGAAAGTATAAATGAAATTACTAATATAGGCCTAAAATACTATCTGTGAATGATGCTGGACTCTGTAAGCTGAACTTAGTAGCTCATCTGATGTCACTCCTCTGTTAGAGACAACTGGAACTCATGTAAGCATCCTGCAGTGACTGAGCACTCTATACTGCAATCCTTATGCAAACACTTTGACAATGTGAAGATGCAATAAAAATGTTAAATGTTCTGCATTGGCAAAATGATCCAGCTGCAACTACTGATGGTTCCAGCAAAATTCATCCTGGACCTGTGCCCTACTGGCTCTCCCAGTAGCATAACCTTGTTCTGGCTCAGGCAATTATACTTCTCCCCACACAGTCAAGAATGTAAGCTGTTCAGGGAGGAAAGGTAAAAAATTCGTCAGCATAAAGCTAATTCCTATAAACTGTCTGAAGGAGCCTGAACCAGCAAAGTGAGTTTATACCAGATCATCACTCTGCCACAGCGCTTTTGATCTGGAACTGAGAGTCTTAAAACTGACTTTAATATATTGTCAATACATGTCTTCAGTCATCTATTTATAAAACTAAATAATAGTATTTTTCTTAAATCAGATATTTTGTGGAAGAAATACATAGGCTGTGAGATGTTTTAATATTTTGAAGCCATGAACGTAAATGTCCTCTACATAAACATCACAATTAATCCCATCAAAGAATGATTATATGAATAAGAAAAATGTGTTGGACTACCACTTATGGCTCCAGATTTTCTGCAGTTAACTTCGCTAGCTCCTATGATGTAAGCAGCATAAAGTGTTAGCATGGAATTCAGTGCAGGGCAATCTACCAAAATGATAATTGCAGAAAATTAGATTGTAAGGAGCAATCTACTACCACAGCTAGTGGCAACTCTTAACAAGCTGGTTTTCATCTATCTGTGCAGGATGCTGCTGTCAGACCCCAGGGCACTTAGCCACCACCCTGGCAATGTGAGGAGAAGAAAATGGTCATTGAGATTCATAACTTGTCATTACTGACAGTTTTCTTACATCATATAGCACTGTTACTGAGTGCACGCATGAGTGGAAAAAAACATTCAGGTACCTGTTTGGTTCAGCACAAAGAAGAAAGAAGGCAGGAACTCTCTCCCACTTTAGGATGCTTTTTTGCAGGAAGAGGAATCAGGGATTCTGTCCGCTCTTCTTCTTGGGCCAGGGACTTGGTTTTGCCTGTTCACCACATATAACCGTGTCACTGCTATCTGCAGTTCTTAAAACTTCCTTTGCAAGAGTTCTGTAAGACAGTTCAGTCTTGCCGGTTGAGGTGAAATGTAACATGAAGCAGTCCACCTTAAAGATCTGAAATTTTGAGAAGCCCTGACGGTATTAGATTATTCTCCATCATCTTCCAAATACTCATATCACCATGAGCTAGTTAATGCTGCAGATTTTGAATACATTAAGAGAGTGTCACCTACTCTAAAGATTCAGAGCTGAGCCAGATGGCACATCTGACTGCGGTGTATATGAGCCACTGTACTACTACTGGTATGAAAAGCAGAAATTGAAGCATCAGGGGATGAGACCAGAAGCTAGTTTACCAGAGATCTCTCTTGCAGCTCTGACCTAGGGAAGCCATCATCATTTAAGTGGTGTGACTATTGTATATCGATTTGAGTAAACATATGATGTAGTTGCTCTGCTATAATATGTTATAAATACCATGGCAGATAAAAAACAGAGTGAAGTAAGGACCTTGAACAAAATGGAACAAAATGGAAGTAGCACGTTGAAATGCTATGTGATTTCTTTAACACGCGCACACMTACATAGTTCCTTCTGCGCTTGGAATTCAACATGCATGAGTCAGCGTATCCGGTATCAGTAATTACAGCTATAAATGCACAGCTATTACGCACTCATCTTGTGTAGCTTGGGAGTAGTCTATTCTACCAGGAATAAAAAGGTCCTGAACAGATGCTAATGGTTTGTAACCATTCTGGAGCAGTGAGTAGGCACAGCCACCTGTGCAGCCTTGGTCTCGCGGCACGGGTACAGCCCCAGCACTCTGCTCCCTGAGAAGAGCTCAGGCCCCTGTAGGGAGATGTTCCTTTCAACACAGCAGTGTTGTGACGAGGTAYTCCCAACCCCCCATCTTCTTCAGCAGGAAATCTTTGCACATTTGTTCTCCCAGCTTCCTTTCCACGTTCATTCATCTACACTGATTTACAGCCTTCCTCACTGTCCTCCTCCTCACTACCTCCCTGAGGCCTGCAAAACTTAAACATGGGAAGTACATGACATTGGGGGAATTAACGACTTGGATTTTCAGCCTTCTCAGTGTAGACGTGACTGCCCAGGTGGACGCTGCAGTGACAGTTCTTGTGTGGTCCCGCTCAGGGCATACGTGTCTCCTGGTGGTCAGCGCGACAGTAGTTTTACGTGAGCAGCAGTATTGGGAGCTCACATGCAATGAATGAACGCAGTCCTGGAGAAACGCAACAAGAGGCAAGGAAGAGAGCATGCATCAGACGTGACCCTTTGGTCCAAGCTGACAGGCTCGGCCCCAAACGGCAGGCTGGCTGCAGAGGCAGAGTCCCTCCTGCCAAAAACGGGCCAACAGGTGCTGTCACACTTCAGTGCACCACCACGGCCTTGCAGATCACAGCAGCACCCAGCCCTTTATGACCCCCCGCAGCCGCGTCTCCTGGGGACCCGGGACCCCCAACCACCAGCCGCTCGCCCGCCCTGGGCCCCCACAGTGCCCCAAACAACCTCCTGCGCCCAGAGCGCCCGCAAACACAGGGCAAGAGGCGGCACACGACGAGGTAAGGCAGCGAGGGCCACGGGGACGCCGGCCCGCGAGCGAGGTAAGGGGCACAGGCAGGGCGCGCAGCGGCCGCTCCCCGCCGCCTCGGCTCCCGGGGCGGGCGGGAGGAGCCGGCCCGCGGGCGGGGCTTGGGCCGCGGCCCGCCGCGCCGCCTCACGTCGCCACACATCGCCACACATCGCCACACACCGTCGCTGGAGGTGGGGGATCCGCGGCGCTGCCGTCCGGGCGGGGCGGGGGCGGCAGCCTGGTCCTCAGCTCCGGCCTCGGGGGGGCTCGGCGGGGCGCGGGAGGGAGGCCGGCCTCCCGCGGGGCGGGGGGCGCCTCGCTGGAGGCCCTCACAGGCTGGCCGCGGGCAGCCGCCGGCGACATCCGTACGTGCAGTGCCTCTGTTTTTTCTTGCCTTGTTTTTCCCCCGCTGCGGGGTGGGCGGTCTCGCCGCGCGGCGTGGGGGGCTTCGGCGTGGTTTTTTTCGGATTTTATTTTTAGGGCTGTCTAGGCCACCCCCCCAAGGGAGGAGGTCTGCGGGGGAAGCCGGGCGGCGCGGGGCTGAGGGCTGAGCGCTGGGGGCGCCGGGGGCGGTGGGCGCCCTGAGCTGGGCTCGGGCAGGTGCTGAGCCGGGCCGAGTGCGGCTGGTCCCGTCCCCGCTGGTCAGCCCCGCCTGCACCCCAGGCCGTGCCGGCTGCAGCCTGGAGGACTGGCAGAAAACGCGTCTCACTTCTGGGCTTTTTGTGTGCGTTTGTGCTGGGGGGATTTTTCTGTGAACTTCCACGGACTTTTAAGGTTCTTAATTGTGGGATTGTAGCTTTTTAAGGAAAAAAACCCAAAACAACAGCGTGTGAGGGAATTGCGAGGGGTAGGTTCCCGCATGCCTTAGGCACTGGCTGTTCCAGCATTAAGCTCTGCTGCGACGGAACGAGCTCATTGAGGTGGGCGCAGCCCATCCCCCGGGAGTCCGGCTGGCGCGACTCCGGGCGCTGCTGCTGCTGCTGCTGCYGCCGCCGCCGCCGCCTCCGGGAGAGCAGGGGTGACTGAGGCGTTTCTGCCCAAGATGCGGATTTTGCTGAATAGCGTCCGACAGCAGGAAACTCTTTAGATAGTAGACTTACCCCTTAGTACCACAAAGTGGCTTTCCTAAAGTAGCATACACTGCTTAGGTGATCAGAGGTGGTTTGGGTTTTTTTTCCCCTTCCTTTGCTTTTTAATGCTGCTGCTTTAAAACGGAGCTGTGGTACGTGCTGTTGCTTTAGGAAAACTTCGTGCGGATGTTATGTTAGCTCTCCCAAAGGAAAGGTAAATATACTTGTTTCATGTTGCTTCTAAAAGGATATTGCTTAAGGTGAAGAAACAGTGGGTTTGTTCCTTCTGTTTTGTTGGAGAGTTATGTATTTATGTAAATGTTTTGAGCTAACATTTGGATAATACAGGGTGGAGGATGGTTCAGATCAGAATTAAAACCATAGAAACTCTTCTTAAAATGATCCTAACATAAGGAGCATTGGCAGTTTGGGAATTAGTGAATGTATATTCTAGCACCCACTGGGATTTTTCTGTCTCGACATAAATTTATAGGATGTTTATCCCATGGTTTATTATGGTAGAGATGCTTTTTAATAAAGTTCATTAGATGGTCTCCCAAAATTCTTTGATCTTCAAAGTAGGGAATACATAGTCTGATGAATGCCTAATGTAGTTGTTACTCTGACTCTTCCAGAACCTAAAAAACATAAACAATTCTTTATTTGTCACATCTCTTCCTCCACCCAGATACTTTCTCCCATCCTTAATGTACTTTTTTGCCTTGTAGCCATCTCAGAATTGATTCACGAAAACCTAAATTGAACACAAAAATTTAAATCTGTTCTATTTTTAAAGGTCAGTTTCTGGTAATTAATATATTGAGGGAAGAATAAAACATGCTTGTAAACATTTCCTCTTCACTCTTTTTATTTTACTGTATTTCATCTCTTTCCTGGATTCTTCCCCTCCCTTAGTTAGATAAAACAGGGAATGGAAAATCATGTTCTAAGTTTAGGAATTGATCCTTAAACCATCAGGAGATTTGATCCTTAAACCATGATAAACTGCAGGAGATTTCTTTCACTGAGTTCAGTTGGTGCTAGTTTAGGGCTGTTCATAATCTTTAGTTATGTATTTAGGTCGTCTTGATACCAGGAGAATTTAAACACGTGCCTAAAAATAAGCATATGCTTACATGGTTTGCTGTAATAGTGTGTGTTTGTGGAATGGTGTTGATTTTTTTTTCAGTTTTGTTTGTATCTAGCCTGTAGGTAGCTGAGGGATTTCTTTTTTTTGTTTTTGACACTGGCAGAACGGGCTAGAAACTATGAAAAATACTTCCTCTGTGGCTCACATAACATGGTCCATAGAGTGTTGAAAACGCGCTGACTGATTCTTGCAGCTCCGTGTGTACAGTGTCTACTTTGTGTGTTTATGGTCTGTGTAACCAAGGCGTTAAGTGTGTTGGCGTTCTCAGCTACTTTGGGATAGAAGCTGGCAGCAGCCTTTCCTTAGGACCTGGGCAGCTGTTCGTAAGGCGATGCCTCCCCTTCTCCCCCCAGCTCCCATTTCGTTTTAAGAGCTGACGCCGCTTCTGTGCAGTTTTCAGCACCCTGCAGGTTATGGTGCTGTGCTGATGATTGCTGAGAGCCTGCCTAAGCATTTGTCTTACACAGTGATTGCGGAATGTATACTTGGTGGTGTTGCGTGTTGGTAACTTTGGTTACTGCTGGTAATTATGTGGTGCTAAGCAAACTTCACTGATCAGGCGAAATAAAATGTGCACTTAGAAGCATATAGATGAGCAGTTTGGTATATGTTGTAATGTTCAAAACACCATATTGCTTAGAATTGAATAGCAAACTCTGCACAAGTTAAATGCAATGAAATGCATTTCTAAATGAAGTCTTACTGACAGTGCTAGGCAGGGATTGGGAGGAGAGTTCTCTTGCCTTCCCTGCCATCCAGTGTTAGGTACGGCTTGGACCATTCTTCATCTTCTAGGTATAATTTGTGTTTTAATCCATTTTGTACAGTACATGCTTGTTGTGGGCCCACACCACTGATATTCTGAATTTTACTTTCCCTAAATAGATCAAGTGTCTGATTTGTCATCTCAGATTCCTGCTGTGGTTATGAGGTCACGCGTCTTGTCTTATTCTTCACACTTGTACAGTCCAGAAAGAGCTTTTTCTCCTTCTGTGTGACGAAGAAACTTCAAGTCCTCCCTCAGTGAGCTGGAAATCCCATCTTTTACCTTCCCTCTTCATTCTCCAGTTGTGAACTAGAAAACCGTATCAGCCTGTTGCGAGGTACAATATCTACCATTCTACTGTTATTTCCTCCTTGCTGTAAAACTAGCTGTTTTATGTGTGATCATCAAAGCAGGGGGAAGTTGTAGGTGTTGCAAGTGCCTTGTATATTTTCACTATTGTCCAGATGTGCTTGTGTTTTGTATTTTGAAATAGGAGATTTTTAAAAACTAGAAGTAATAGTAAGCTAGCATTATTTTCTTCAGTATGTCACAGCTATGATCTGCATCATAGTCAAGAATTAAGTTACTTGTAAAATTTTGTGTGGTGCTGTGTACGTGCATAGTCACAGGATGCTTCTGTCTAGTAAAGCGGGTGCTGGATGATGGCCATTTTATTAAGTGTGCTCATTTTTATTGCTAGCTCTTTTAGCTCAAGATTCATGTCTTGTATGACTGCATGCCACCCGACCAGCCCCCTGTGTTTGGTACCTTTTATTTTTCGTGTGATCCTTGTTACTGCAGTATTTCAAATTCTATAGATCATGATATACCTTCTAAAATGTCTCTTCGAGGCCAGGGAACACCCGTATTACATGCCCTGGAGCTGAGGCACAGAGGCTGAAAGATTTCATCTAATGCTGTGTAAGAAGTGTGTGTCTGCAGGTCACAGCCCAGTGTTAATAAGATGATTTTTATCCTCTCTTATTGGAGACCAATTCACTGTGAATCCTAAAACTCATCCTATGAAAAAAGTACCAGAGATCTGGAATTGGGTTCTGCTTGGCTCATTTTGTCTCTGGACAAACTTACTGAGTTGGCAGTTTTCTGGCACGTGAAGATATAAATTGGAAAGCCTATCTTGGTGTCCTTTGCCTAGAGCTGCTAGTTTATGATAAGAATTATATTAAGTATAATGGACACAAATACAAAGATGGTTCGATTACACAAATACTTAAAAAGTCGAATACCATTCAATAGTAGAAATATTGCTGTAATTTACAAATACAGTTACTAAATCTTGTTCACAAGTCCAGAAACACAGCCGTGCCATTTGAACTGAAGAAAACTGCTAGCATTTAAGTTTATCACTTGATGACCAGTGCAGTTTAATGGGATGTTGCCTTCAGCACCAGAGCTGACTTAAAAATACTACAACAATTATAGCAGTTTGCCACTTTTTTGACTGTGGTTGCACAACTGTTGGTGACGCTTCGTGATAATATCAGATCACTGAACTGATCCGGGTTAAAAATAACTTTGCAAGAGCAAAAGAAATCGGTGTGGAGGGCAGCTGGTTTTCAACTGACACTTTAACTGGTGCAGTTTGCTGGTACGACCATTTGTGAGGTTGTGCTGTGGGGGTGTGTAAATGGCAGTGGAGAGGCGGAAGAGGAATGGAATTAGTGGAGTGAGACCTGTTACTTCTTTTGCTCTTGAGAAACTTGTATGTGAGATTGCTGTCGGCATTTGTGTAATCTAGTCGAGAGAGAAACTTGTTGCTTAGTTGCAACAGCTGTTGCCCCCACCATGTCCCCAGTCTGCATCATAGTCTAAATCTCACTTTCAGTGCCCATCAGGGCTTTTTCTCTTGTTGCCACGAGCTATAGTGTAGCAAAGCCCATGGGCAGGCCTGTGTCTGCAAAGGGAGTGAACAGGCCGGATTCTTCTTGGGCCGTTTTGTACCCAGAACTTCCCATCCCTCACTATCTGGGGAAGTAATTTGCTTTTTTTTCCCGCTGAATTTGTTTTCACAAGAAGTTCTTGGCCTGGGTACCAGTGTGAGTCAGCTAAATGCCAGAGGATACATCCATGCAGCTAAATGACAGCTTAATTGTAGCAAGGGTGTGCCTGTCACTCTCCAGGTCTCAGCGTAGCTCGTCCCAGCAGCAGCAGCTGGGGGAGCAGGGAGGTACCAAGGGTGGCAAGCTGATGGGAGCCTCAGGTCTGTACTGGGGCTGGTAGCTTGTGCTGCCCTCTGTCCTGCTCTTGCTGGCTGGTGTGTGTAGAAAGGTTTCCCTGCCCCTAAGCAGCACCACACAAAATTGTAAAAGTAACTTACTTCTCTACTATGATGCAGATCGTAGCTGTGACATACTGAATGGCACTCCCACTTAATTACGTAAACTCTTGTGAAGTCTCCTACCATTAGCCACAAGACCATGAGAGCCAATAAGTGTTCCCTCTTGGATTCGTTACAAACTGTGGTTTCTTGCCCAAGTCTAAGGTTGATGTTTTTCAGTTCATGAAGAGGATTAACTGCGTGAGATGGCATGTCTCAAACTGTGGTTTGTTCATTACTGATGATTTTTGAGGCAACAGTAGGGGCACAGGCTATGTGTCAAATGGTCTTAATTTTTTTTTAGCTTACTAAAGGTTTCTGCTGGTCTCTGAGTGATTTGGAGGGCAATCTGTAATCTGTTGTCTTACAAAATTTGGGAAATGTGTTTTCTTTGTTTGCCTTTTTTCCCCCAGCAAACTCAGTTGTTGGTAAACCGTCCTAAGCCCTGAAGACCCAGAGAAATGGGGAGCAGCCAAGTTTTTATATCGGTAATGTAAAAATCCATTGCAGCCACCGCTGGTGCCTATCTCCAATTAAAAGATTAATAAAAATATTTCTTTTGGGTCAAGATAGCAGTCTTCGTGGTTATGTACCTTCCCTAACGCAAGGTGTAAAGTTGTTGGATTATTAAAAAGGAGTTTAGAAATTCATGGCCTTCCTGTTACAGCTATATATGAAAATCTTCAGAGGATGATTGAACTAAATGGAAAGATTCTGGGGTTCTGCTAAGATAACTTTCTGCCTAATTAAAGTCTCGCTTTTAATGTGTCATGAGTCAAGGCTTTTTGCTTGAGAGTAACGTAATGCTTGCATGAGACCATGCCCAGGTTTGCAGTGTGGCAGTTAGCACTACACGGCTTGTTGGTGCTTCCTCCTCAGTAGGAAGGTGTGCCTGTGCAGTGGTATGCGGTTGGCTTGTCTGCCAATCATTGATAACAGAAGGACAGTGACTATTTATTAACCTCTGGAAAAGAAACAAAACCATCTCAGGTAAGAACACTGAACTTTCTTTTCAGTAGTGCTGTCTGAGTTAAGTTTTTTGGATCACTTTATTATTTCAAGTTACTTCAGTGTCAAGTTTGACATTCAGAGCTCCAGTAAGGGATATGTCAGATGTGTCATGGACCTTTGTCTTTAGTGTGCACTTCTCTTGTTCTAATGTCTTACAAATTTGAGAGGGCTTGTGTACTGATTTGTTTGAATATACAAATATTCTTGTATGCATAATTCTAAAAAAATATTGCTAAAGCAATAAATAATCCTGTTCAGCCTTTTTTCTCCAGTGTGTCTGCTGACCATATTAGGAGAGGTTTATCTGAGGATGGAACAGTGAAAATTCACCTTCTTTGCTGATGGAGAGGTTGCATTGCGGTGTAGTCTTTCGGCTTGAGTCAAGGTAAAGACTGCACTTTTACCCTCTTCATAGTGCAAAGCATAATCAGCAGATCCACACCTGCAGGTGCTGATTAGGATCTCCTCTGTTTTTCTTTGTGATATGTTTTATGTGAGTCTGCTCAGAGAGCAGAGGGGGTGGTCCTGATTTGTGTGGTGTGGAGATTGCCTCTTACCTAGCCCACCCAGCCCCTGGTCACCAGGCTGGAGAGAGAGAAAGTGGTATTTCGGTGGCTCTGAGAGGTCTTGTATAAGACCCCTCAGAGCTCTGGATAAGTAGTCTGGAAAGAAAAAGGCACGTGTGGCTTAGCTTGCATGGAGGAGCACACCCTTAAGTCAAACTTGAGTACCCAGGTTCTGCCAAAACTGGTGTCTGTCTTTGATTTTGAGTTATGTGGAAGTCAGTATGGATAATCGTATAAGGTATATCACAGTTCATGAAGCAGGCATACACAGAAGCCTTTGAGGGACTGGTACTTTACTCCCTTATTCCCCTCTCAACCTTGCACACACTTTGAGGAAAAGAAAGTTTCACATTCAGAGTGGTAGTGGAAGGTCCTGGGAAGGAAGAGAGATTTCCCACCGAGTTCAGTCACTTTGTTCAACACTGAAACAAAGGAAGTATTATGAAGAGGTTTTTGGCTAGGAAACAGAAAACCTTTTCATGGGAGTCCACGGCTTCTGGTTTTGTTTTTAATACAAACATGATGATGTAACAAGTCATCTCATTAAATAATGATACTTGTACATTTCATGTTATCAGGTTTTGTTTAGACTATTAACCTTTTGCCAGCTATTCACAGATCACTATAGTAGGACGCTAGAGTATTGCAAATGGAGAGAGCATTATTATGTGTTTCTGAGTGGCAACAGAAATCTAAATTGGAACCTTGCTTTGCTTTGAGGCTTTGCTGGTCTTTACACTAGCAATAGTTTGAAACTACTGGGAATGTGGATGAGTAAGGATCATAGTCTTTCATGATCACTTCTTCTCTGGCTGTTAGACTTCTGATGAAATGTGTGGTGGTGATCTTGTAGAGAAGTGTGATGCTGCTGGTTCTACTTTAATCTTCAGTCATGTCAATGTGGTGATTCTTAGCATATGCAGAAAGCAGAGATGACGTTGTCAAAGAGGCAGTTTGACATGTGATTTCTAGGCAGAAATTTTCTATTATTGCTTGGTGTGCAAATCATGGAATTGAAGTACGAGATATTAAAAGTACCTAAAATTAAAACACAAATACCTGTGTAATTTTAAGATACCTTTGAAAATTCTGTTGTAACTAGACAAAACAATGAATTTAGGAAAAGCTTTGGTGATACTGATTCTGAGAAGGAAGAGTTTAAGACCTCTTCAATGAAATAATCCATAGTAATTCAGAAGAACCTCTTAAATGGCAATGTGAATGGCAAATTGCTTTTGTTTCATTTATGTAGGAGTACCTGCTAAAATGTTCACTGTTAAATTAACATTTCATTTGTTTGTTTAGTTTTTTTAAAATGCAGTTTTCCAGAGCCAGGACTAAAGAATGAGTAGCTTATAACTATAAATACTTAGGTTAAGATGGTTCATGCACTGCTTAACATCTGAGATGTATTCTTGAGGATGTTTTATTCAGAGTCTTATGTTTCAGCGTTTGAAAWAAGAAACTCCAACAGTAGGAGGAGCATCCTACTTGTTAGCCCTCGAAACTTTAATTAAGTCTTGGAGTATTGTAAACTGTCATCTTTGCCCAGTCCCAAGCTCTCTATCTGGAATTATGTAGAACATGGGCAACTAATTTTGGACTGTCTGTGGAGAAATATTTTAATTGTCTGCATATGTTAAACAGCAGATTCAGTGTACTGTGGTCTTCTCATGCAAAACAGCCAAGAAACATACCAGTGCCTAGCTAGACTGGATATTTTGTAAGGCTGTCCCATGCCTTTGTTTAGGGTTTACAAGGTTGCTTGTTTCTTTAGGTTCCTGTCGTGCTAGAGAACATACCATTTTTTGTTGTGTTGTTGTGTTTTTGTTGTGTTTTGGCGTATACCTAGGTGTACACCAGAAACATGTCATGTGCTTTGCATACACTCACATTGGAGTCTGAAGTGTTAATGCAGACAGACCGACCCCACCTGGGACTGCCTGTATAATTTGACTAGCTGTTTGTAGCAGAGTAGCAAAGCTGGAGGTTTTGAGCAGTGAATGAATGCTTTGAGTCACCTACAGCCTGTACAGCCTGCACCAAAGGCAGTGGTTCCCTCATTTATGTCTCTTTACCTCAGCAGACTAGGTTATTATTATTATGTGAGTACAGGCCTTCCTGTTGTGCTGTAATTAGCCAAGAGCAAGCATACAAAGCTTCAGGATAAAGGAAGAAACACATTTGGAACCAGTCTTCAGAGTTACTGGTTCTCAAATTGAGATTATTGCCTTCTGTTAGCAGCTGATCAATTAACTTCCTCTTTCCTATAGCGATCCAGTAAGTCGTTAAACTATTCCATTGCTAATTAGTACTCTCATTTTTTTCCTTTTCTGTATAGGCTTGGTTGTAAAAGGGGGTCTGTAACGTGCACTTGTCTCACTCTTAATTTTAAAAGATGCTGTGCTTGCTGTGGGAAGGCTGATTGTGTTGTAAGATGAATGTAGCTTGCCACACCAAGAAAGGAAGTTGTTATCTCTGTGTTTCAGCATGTAAATTAACAGTAATTTCTTACTATATGAATAGTTAGAAGTGTTGTTTAGAAAAGAAAAAAGAGCCATGGTCTGGTCTGTCTCTGAGGGCTCCAGTTTCTAGATTTAGCTGGATTTCTTTGGGATCTGAACTCCGATGTACTAAAGCCCAAACAGAGCATGTCTTGCATGTTACTGACCTCTGAGTTTATTTTGACAAGTCTTTTCAATGTTTGAACCTACCCAACTTCTTTCTACTTCATGTGCTTTAAGTCACAGAGGTGATAGGAACTCTACAGGGTGGAAAATGCATCTGAAGATTGACATGTCAAGCTGACGGTCAGAGAGCAGTACCCTCTTCAGCTTAGTTTCTCCAGAGGGAAATTTGTGCAAGGATCCCTGCAGTAGTTATGTAGTGCAGAACTCATCTTTGACAAATATGCTCAAGAAAGATCACTGTAGTTTAAGCGCATTTGTGATCAGACTGTGACTTTGATGCAGCCCCAGAGCAGTTGTGCATCATAGGAGTATCCTACCTCATGCTTTTGGTGCTTGAATTTATTTACCTGTGATGTAAGAATGAGAATTTTTTAACAGCTGTTTGACCTTATGTGGAGGTCAGTCATTAACTAGTAAGCAGCCAGGAACATCTGCACAATTACTAAGTGCAGTTACCTTTAGCACTCACCTTGACTCCTCCCAGTTTGTGCATACACATTGCAGAGACTGCATGTCATTCAGAATTGCCCTTTGTGTCTCACCACTTGAATTGTGGTTCCAAGTTTGGTATGAAGTGACGATCTGTGACAACAGAATGTTGAAACCTAACCAAGACCCTCTCATGCGGTCTCACTGTTCGTCTTCCCTTTGTTAGTTTGCTCCACAGGCTTCTCATCTACAGCCTCTCCTTCTGACACACGTAGGAGCTGAAGTGGTGAGATCTGAGTCTGGGTATTCTTTGGGCGAGCAAGGGAAGCCCCTGCTAGGCGTAGGTGTGTGCCCTGATGCAAAGATTGAAACGGGGCTTCTACCTGGCCACAGCTTTTCCATACTTGCCCACATTTCTATTATGTGGGCAAAGACCCCTCTGGCACTTACTAGTGGTCTTCCCAATGGCAGCCTTGCCGGTGCCCTAAATCAGCCTTGTGGCACAATGGACTGGGCAGATGTGCCCCAGGACACAGCTGACAGAGGGGAGACATCAAATGCAGTGTTGATGCAGATGACTGATAGCGACGTGCATCTGGGGTTCCATGTAGCGTATTATCACAAAGGACTGATGCACGTACATAATCTCTGGCTGGTTTGGGTCTATGTTTAACTTATAAATGAATTGTGAAAGTCACCTGTGTTTGAAGGACTGCCTGATCTCTTTGTGATGTGGTATTATACAACGAAGTGTAGCATTGCATGTTTCATTTTTCTCACATCAGATTGCGTCTGAGTAATTAAAAGTTTGTTTTGAAAAAAAAAATGGCTAATGAACAAACATCTTTTTATTAAATTATTTAGTGAGAATCGTAGTAATAAAAAAAGCATCTGTATTAATTGTGTATTGGAAGCTAAGTTGCTTAACTTCATTACTTTAAATAATAACATATATTGCCAGGTCATAATTTAACTTTGATTGTACATTTGCCTTTCAAAAGGGAGAT
The DNA here is from genome assembly GCA_030449065.1 of Oceanodroma leucorhoa. Classification (NCBI taxonomy): domain Eukaryota; kingdom Metazoa; phylum Chordata; class Aves; order Procellariiformes; genus Oceanodroma; species Oceanodroma leucorhoa. Next base: position 4,786,446 of record JASVER010000081.1, read on the forward strand.
ACTGTAGGCCGATGTATTTATTTTTTTCTCCTCATCCTGAGGCAGGCTACCAAACACTGGAGTGGTTTATTTCAGAAATACACACCACAGCAATTACGATAAAATCTCTTTAAAACTTTTTCCATGTATGGCATTATCGCAGCTCTTAACTTGAGCTGAATCTTACCTATTTATGACTGCATTCCTGTGCCAGGCTGGCTTTGTGGTCAGAGAGGCCTTGGAAGTCAGTGGGAGACAGTAATGTCAAGCATTGCATAGCTCTGCAAAACTGAAGGGGATTTCCCCTTGGTTGGGAGGGTCTCAAGGAAGGGTTTAAATCTAAAATTATCACATTCAGTTTATTTTAATCTGAAATTATCTGGTCTATTCATATGTTGTTCATACAGATATTATAGAACTTTGAGTTGAATTTATGCAGCTAACAAATATGATCTGAAATTCCCTCAATCTTCTAATTTATTTGCCCATGCAAGCCTGATCTATCTTCCTAATGTCAGGTATATGTCTGATTTAATGTGCAATATCAGGATAGCATCATTAACTATGGCAAATGTGAAAGCACATGAGTATGTTGTCTGTTTGGAATGGTTAAACTGGACGTTAAAATGCCAGCAGCATTTTCAGCTGCCTTCAGCTGAAGCTAGGTGTGTAATAACAGACTGTACAAGGAAGTAATTTATAAGTTGTGCGCTTGGTTTGGTTTTTTTTTTTTTGTCACAGCATGCCATTAGTAGAAGAATTTAGTTTTGCTTTGCTATACCTGCAAATGATGATAAAGTGCACGATGAGAAGTGTGGCTCATAAAAGTTGAGTTAAAAACAAAAGATGCCTTAGGATATTTTTGTCGGCTGTTATTGAGCAATGTCTTGATTTTTACATAGACCTTCAAAGCAGAAAGAGTTTAACTTGAAATTTCTGGTCTAATTACAGGGATGGTAAGTTTCTTTCAGGATTTTAACTTGTTTGTTGAAATATAAACATTTTTCTTGGTGTTTGCAGCACTGTAATATTGTGCTAAAGCATCACAAATTATGTGAATACTGCTAGAAATGTATATGTTTTTATGAAGTAGTCTGAGTAAGTAGGCATAGTGAAAAATGAGACTTAATTTTTCCATTTGCAATAATCTCTAAGGATTTTAGTGATGAGCCACTGACTGGAATTTAGTAACTGCTTGGGTTAAAACTTTGTTGCAATAGCAATCACATTAAATACTTTGATGTTTGCTTGCAGTGCTCGTTTAGTGTTTTTTATCTTGTGTTTTTGTGCAGAATCCATTTGAAACAGTGGGGACTATTGCATTTAGAGACAGCAAAGTTGGGGCTGAAAAGATTGTTAGCAAATAATTTTTTACTTAGGTGTTTTGGTGGTACTTCTGCTAATTGAAACAAGAAGCAGCTGTTGACACAGGAAGATGGAGGGTCAGTGTCTTTCTGTGGGACTTCAGAAATACTCAGTGTCAACATYGATTCTGTGAATTTGTTGCTTCCACCTATCAGTTGTACATGATATTTAGAAAGTGATTTGCAAACCCTGAGAAATAGTATATAGTATGTATCTACAAAGTGAGAATGATAGTATGTCAGTAACACACTGGAGGGTGGGATTTGCAGGAGCACCCCCAAACTTGGAAGGGGGAGAAATAAAATTCTTGGATGGTTTTCTTATAACTTCTATGAGGTTTGCTGGATACTGTGTCTTCACCATTAAAATTAAATGTAAAGTTACAAACACAGATTTTATAGAGCGCACCTGATGCAACTTTGCATTTTACTGAAGAATTAAAGCTAGCTGGTATGTGGAAATGAGTAGCTCAGCAAGCTGCAGCTGGTTCTTGCAACCTGGGTTCTGGTTGTGTAGATTCGTTGTATAAGACACTGAAGGTAAAAACATTTCATGAAGTTCAGTATATAAGGCCTCGGCTAAATATGTTTTTACTTATTATTGAAAACTTGCACTTAGATTGTGAAGTTCAATTCAATACTCTCCAACAAGCTGTCAGTTAAAACCTGGGATATGCTCATCCCATTAGAGCTGTTGAGTCCCTGCAGTTTCTTCTAGCAGAAGAGGGATGCAAAGGTTCAGCCCTTTGTGTGAGAGACTCTTAAGGACTAAACAAAAAAGTTTTAAGAGCTGTACCTTTAAGGACTGACTGAAAAAAAAAAAGAAATACAGAGTACTGAGTATAGGAAGGGGTAATGTCTTACGATGAGGGCTGCTGTCCACGTTGTGTGTTTCCTGTGGTTTGTCACTGTGTCGCAATAGAGCGGTGAGCTCTGCCTGTTACTGTCTGTATGCATTGTAAGCAAATGTGGGCTGTGAACCTGCTTGTGCTGTAGGGTTTCTAAGAAACTCCAGCAGCACGCAGAGTCGGATTTGACACTGTGAAGCATCTATGTTATTTAATGGACCTTGACAATGTGTTTCATGCCATATATTCTATTAAGTGACTTTTTATTTGTGCCTATAAAGTATTGGAATGTATTGTACTCTGCCATACACGTTCTGTTGACCCACAGCATTGTGTGCATGTAACTGAGAATGAGACCTGGCATTCACTGAGTAATTAGCAAAGCCAGCAGTGGTGTTGGGAAGTTATAAGGTCATTCTTGATCCTTCCATCTGTTCATTTACATTGTCTTCAAGAGACTAGGACGCTTTGCAGCGAAAGCAAACATCTCAGTGAACTAAACCCTCAGATAGTGAACTATCATTTCAGATGTGTGCAATGGCTATTAAATGTAGAGGGAGGAGGATAATACCATTTGTTCCAGTTTTAACTTCATTGCGCTGATAGCAGGTAACAAAGGCGGATGACAACAGTAGCAAAAGCCAACTTGCAAGCAATATTACTCTAGGTAGCCTAGGAATGGTATAGATATAGAGATAAAATAACCTCTCCGCTATGTTGCATTCTGCTGAGTTAGCATCAAAGATGATTATTAAGGTTGTCTTTAAAATACGGGGGTAAATTGTATTCCCAGGTATCTGGGTTTCACTGGGAAGAGAAATTCCCATTCCTGCTCAGCCAGAATTGGGTTGATTTGGACGTGGTTCATGAAACGTCGTCGGCACTGCAGCTCCTGTACCTCCTATTGACAGGGAATTTTTTCTTTTTGAGCAGCAATACATCCTAAGAGTGCCAGTAATCGACAGCAAGTTTGGCTAAACAAGGACTTAGCAACACAAAGTAATTTGTCTGTTCAGTTGCTATAATAAAGATACAGAGATTTGAAAGCCAAGAGTCACTCATATCTAATACTGTGTTGCAGTGCCACACAATAAAACTGTAAATTATTTTGAATACAGTGTAAAACTAAGTTGAAACAAATTCTTTTTTGTGAAAAGTCACAGACTTCCAGTGTCAGCTATAGTATCGAAGAGGCGACCTGTTATTCACTGATTCATAATTCGTATTATGCAATGATTTTAATAAATGCAGTCATTTATTTGCTTTGATATTCTTTGTATTTCAGATATTGTAAGAACATATCTTCTTACATGTAAGAATGTATCTTCAGTATGTAGTAAAAAAAYGTTAGTTTCCTAACATGTTAATTACTACTTTTCAGTAAAAATCTATCTTGTTAGTATAAAGAGTTATACGAGAACAAATTACTTTTCCATATCACAGTTCTGATGTTATGTTCTGTTGAGGATATTTTGCAATTTGCCACTGCAGGTTAGCAACAAATTGTTTGTGTTTTATAACCCTTTATCTATGTGTTTGTATATATATGTATGTCATACATGTGTATAACGTCTTTGTAATATAACAAAATTGTATAATATGTCATATATAATGTAGACAATATATATAATATATATGTATATAAATTGTATATGCATGTATAAAAACATTCTTCAGCTTACTTCTGAAGGGCCTTTCTGAACTCAGGTAGGGTTTATACTTTGTGTATTTCCTTTCAGCCTAATATGCCTACCTATGGCTTAAATATATGCCTTTACAGAGATGAAAAGCAAATGCTCTTTTCGTATGTTTTCAAAAGTCTGCTGTAAATAGCAATATTCTTAAATTCAAGTTTGTTTCTAGTAAAATGGAAGTGATAACAGTAAGTTTGTGAATACTTACGATATAGATTTTTCTGTCTTGAATTACATTATGGAGGGGAAAAATGGCTGCTAAGGAGGTAATTTCAAGGAATGATTAAGGAGGCTTTTTTTCTCTCCAGTCTAATTTTGACCCTGTAAGAACTTGAACACATCTTGCATGATTTCGTAGTTTTGAACGTAGAAACTTCACAGGTTGCTTAGGCTATAGGTGTCTGTAATGTCATTCACATGGGTGACTCTGTCTCTTGCTACATGTCCCACTGCTAGAAGGAAATCTAGAAGATGTTTTATAAGGTGCATAGGGCCTCCTTGAAGTTGTAACTCAAGAGAAGCTTCTTGCTTACAAGTTAGAATTCTTACATACTTCTTGTGCAACTCAGACACTGGAATTGAAAAATACTCTTTCAGGTCACACTGTTGAAGCATTAATAGAGCTTTGCTGTGCAGGCGTGAAACCAATAAACGTTCTCTTTTCAGGTGTTCTTAGCTATCAAGCAAAGTGGGCAAAGCTGTATCTCAGGTGCTTGCAAACACTGATGTTTAGCCTTGAGTTGCTTGGCCAAAAGACTTTATGCTAGGGGAGAAAATAATTAAGATAGAAAGTGTTTCCCAGGTCTCTTGCCAGCTAAGTGTGAGGAAGTGTAGTGTACCCCCTTTATAACATTTGAAAATGTGCAGAATTATGCTTCCAGCTACCTTTACTCGGTGGCCAGGAGAATGGCTAGAAACCAAAACCCATAGCAACTTGTTCCCTGCTAATATTTGGTAAAAATTTGTTTTTCACAACAGAAAGGGGAAGGCTAAAGCCTGTCAGGGAGTTTAGTCTAGTCTCCTTTTTGGATGGTGAAAATTTGCAAGGCACTTAGGTCCTACATCAAATCCAGCTTGCTTTACAATCCACAACTTTTCTGAAGTGGTACACTTCTAGTTCATGAATTGAGGTATGGATACTTGGGGGGGTGGGTGTGGGGGTGTTTAAAGGTCTTCTTGCCCCTCTGTGTCCTTCCAGCAAAGACGTTGAACAGGTCATATGCTTGCCTGTTGCTCTCCTGGCTGGTCTGCAAGTTGTAGTGTCAATAAGTTGGAGAAGGCTGATGGTTTATCCTTGCCATCTACCTGTTAAGTTAGACAATATGTCAGTTTAATGAAAAACTGAAGCAAACTGTAAGGATGGAGAGAACAATGACCTAGAATAACAAGCTGATTTATTTTCAGTAAAGCCTGCTTTCATCTCACTTCTCTTCAATCCTCCCCCTCCTCTTCCAATGCCCAATGCAGACAGACCGCAAACAGGTATTTATCTGGTAATGTGTAGGATTCTGGCAGTGAGCAGCGACCAGCAATATTGAGAAAAAGAAAGATTCTTGTTCCTTCATGGTGTTTCAGGAAGCATGTTCAGCTCCTGAAATCATTGGAATAAGTGCAGTTAAAGCTTCAAAATACACTGTTTTCATACAGGATTGTAAGAAACTGAGCTGCTTTTGTCAGTTTAAATAAGCCTCCTGTGTGCTTATTGCTGGCCTCTCTTGTAAAAAGTGGTACAGGTCAGTCCTGTCTGGACCTACAGCATATTGCAGATGCAGCCTCCAGGACCGTGTATTTTTTAAACTGTTCATATTTCTTAACTCCAGGACTTTGTTTTGAGTCCTTGCTACAAGCAGCTTCAAAACCTACTATTTCAACAAAAAATAATTTCAAAAGTGTTTTTACATGAGATAGCTTCAGTTTTCTTTCTCAAGGTGTTTCCTTAAATACCATTCATCAGAGATGAAGTGCCTGTTGTAGGGTTGTGCACTGTTGGTAACTCATGCAAATGGTTTTACAATAAAGAGTTTTAGCAGTGGAACATCTTAGAGGAGAGAGAGTATCAGGTTGAGAATGGTGGATGAAAAGAGCTTCCATTTTCTAGTCTACTGCAGGACCACACATTTTTTTCTCTGGCTCTTCTGCACTGTAGCAGGATGCATCATTCATAAGTCACCTGCCTGCTCTTTATCTGGCAAGGTGATCTTCTGGAGTGATGGTCCTACCTCTCCTGTCTTGTGTTTTACTTTGTGTTTTCCTTAGTCCCTTGAGATTTGCATAATGTACTTGTTTGAGATGACATTTACAGAGATCTCTGTAGCCTGGCTCCTATGTTAGATGTGAAATACATTGGACTTTCACTATTTATGCCCTAAACTGGGGGAGAAGAGGGGCACTATATATGTGAGAATAAATGCTAGTTTTATTGATGTATATGTAAATATATAATAAAAGTAACTTTTACAAAGAATAATGAAGTCTGAATTTTGTCAGACTAGAAGACACTAATATTACTTTATTGTGTTCTTAATAACTAATGAAACAAAACTGAGACGTGCATTTACCAACAAACTATATTTTATGCAGTAAAAAAATAACAGAAGCCTGTGGACGGTTCACAACTTCAAACCTGACATCTTTCTTTTCTTTTAATGGGCATCTTGATGAAATGTAAATATTCTACTGTTGTTCTAGGTAGTCTGTAATTAGTTACTACATAGTATCATGTAAAGGAAACTCAAGAACTACTTTTTCTTTATGTTTAGGCCTGATTCTCCCAGAACACTTTTAATTCTGTCAGTGCCCCTCTCCTCTTGCCCCTTTTTGTGAACGTAAACATGTTTTTGGTGCCATAAACTTGCTGTGACCACCTCTTCTTCCTGACTGGAACAAAATTTTCGGGTGAATATTTTTATTACAGCTCGTTCCAAGTTCTAAATGAATCTTAAATGAGTCTAAATCTAAATGAATCTTAAATCACCCTTTTAAGGGTGACTGATGACCTGTTCACCAGGATATGCAGTTATTTTGATATAAGTATGTTCAAATAAAATCAGATTGAATATACATGTTTAGCAAAATGTGTTCTGAAATACAGTCTAAGTGGCTTGATCTCTCTGGAGAGTACAGGGACAGGCAGCATCTCCTAGAATTTTAGTTGCTGATGCTTATGCCCCATCAAATAGATGTTAGAAACAAAGACGTCAGTTGAACAGTGAAGCAGTCTTCAACTACCTTCTCACTTTTTCTGGATTGATTTTAAGTTCATGACTATTACAAAATTCCTTGAAATGTGAAATCAGATAAATTGCACCATGTATATATACTGTGAAATTTTTCCACTTAGAAAGGAATAATGCATTAACATGCATTAGAACTTTTATGGACCATTAGCACTTAATATAAATAGACATATAAAACCTCTTCTGCAGCATTTACTTCAAACTCTGTAACTTGAAAGGTAGTGTGCTGCCCCCTTCATTGCTCTTCTCGTCTACAGCATGATAAGTGGTAACCCATCTGAAACTCATATCTTAAGAATTGATGAGGCAGAAATGGATACCTGAAAAATCAGGATAAGAGGGGAAAACTGATAAGGCAATTGTTCTCAAACATACCAACAGAGTTAACAAATACATATAAAGTAGGGGCGGGAAAGGTTTCTGATATTTTTGAAGCCATTCTGTATTATACAAATGTTTACCAGAGTCTGAAGGAGTGAAACCACAATTCTGCTAAAATCCCAGTGCAGAACAGGGTGGTTAAATGAGCTGCCCTCTGTGAATTCAGTGATTCTGGGTTGTTCAGAATGCACTCTAATTTTGGCCGTCCAATTTCTACCAAAGCAAAGTCAAAACAGAAAATAGCAACAATAATGGCACTTTTAAAATACAGCTGATCCTTGCAGTAATGTGGCTTGTATATAATTTCCGTCTTTTGGAGGTGAGGAATAAGGAAAGTGGCAGGAGTGTTATGACATGCTTCTGCAAAGGGAATAAGGATGTGAGAAACTCTACTTCCATGAGTAGACATATGTTTTTGTCCTGTGGCTTCAGGTTCTTGGCTATCTAACTAAAATACAGAGTCATTTCCCATAAGAGATTGACCTATTTCTTATCTGAAGACGCAATTACTGATGGCGTAGTATGTGAGAATTTCTCATTAAAGGGAAGTTTCACATGTAAGCCTGTCTTTATACTTATAACTAATAAAAGCCTTCAAGTAGTTTCCCTTTTAGACCACTCTGAACTGTGGAATTTCAGGAGGGAGTGGTTTCCTATTCATTGTTTCCTTAGGATTAGTTTTGCCGTTCCTATGTGGATGCTTCTGCAGGTATTGCAGTAAAGGTGAGGTTTTTGTTCAGTTTGTGACATAGGTACTTCCACTTATTTTATTTTTTTTTAAACAGGGCCTGGTTCTGCAAGCAGCTAAGCATCGAGTGATTTTACTAAGGCCATAGTGATGCAGGCATTAAGGAAGACACATTTCTTCAGAAACAATATTGCTTCTCTAATTTCTGAGCCACCTTTTGTGATACTTAAATTTGTTTCTGATATTTTATGAGTATTGTCCAGAAAAACACCTCAAGGGAGTCAATGTGGACTGTCATTCACTTAGGCAGTCTTGGCATTATCATTACATTTTTGCAAATATTACAGGCCTATGGAAATAATGATGCATGGTGCCAAGTGATAGGACGGAACTATATCGGGAAAAGTGTGCAGTGACAAAAGAGTGTAAGAATGTAGTGGTGAAGCTGGCTCATACAGGATTGCACGTACTGCAGCATACAGTCAAAATGACATTGATTTAATGAACTGCTGATAAAATGGTGTGTTCTGCAAAAAGCCTACTCGGAATGTATTTATGGACTATCTTCATGTTCAGAAATATTAATGAATTTCATTTGACAGGGTGTTGGGGATGGGGGACAAATCATGTTGTATTTTTTTCCTTATTATCAAATATGTGTTTTCCTGGTAAGAATTATATGACAACGAGCTGCAAAATGGGAAAAACAAATATGTTTTAAGTTATCCTGACAGCATTAGTGTAGTTTAGTGGTGGAATTTGGAGATTAAGCTAGAAATTGTCTAGCAGGAATGTGGATCAGTTGAAATGACAAGATAGTCCAGATGTTGAATAGGAAATGGCACTCTGAAAAATCACCTTTTAACAATTTCAGTGAGCACATGAAGGAACAAACCTGATGAATGACATATTTGTAGCTAGGAATTATGTTGTCGTGTCCAGCATGAGGCACTGTGAGAAAAATTCAGGCCTCTGCACGGTGTCTCCTCTTCTGTGGGACAAGGAACAGAGGCCTCAAGCACTACGTGTTGAGTGAGGTGCTTCGTGCTCGGGCCTTGCAGCAGACAGTGTGTGACTGAAGTCTGTGCAAAAATACAAGAGGTGGGCTCCTTCTGTGGTTATAGACTGCTGTATTCACACATGAATGCTATTTGTTGAAATTGTGGCCATGAGATGTAAATGCAGGTAAATCACAAGAGTGATACCCTGTATTTCTCTCTCAGGGCCTATAGTTAAGCTTGTATATGACTTAAAAGAAGAAAAATACTATGCATGCAACCTTTACATTCTCTGATCTCTTTAATCTGTGATCTATTTTGCATGGTATAATGACAGAGGAAAAGAAAGGGTGTGTGAGGCCTAAATATCTGTGGCAAAGGCTCTCTGTTAACAAAAAACACGGTGCAGAAGTAACTGCACTCATTTGAACTCATTTGTTCAGTTTGCAAGAACCATGTAACTTTTGCAAAACAAGTACAGATTCACATCTTGCTCCTTTGACTGCTTCCCTTGGCTCAAAGGTTCCTTTTGTAGCCATCAAATTATCCCACACAGAGAATATGCGAGCAAAATCTCTTATCTGCATGCAAATGTTACTTTCTGCTACAGAACTTTGTGCACCTAGACTTCCAATTCTGTCTGTTTTGCATGGTAAAACACCATTTGGAGGGTCATCGCAAAAGTGGACAGTAATGCAACCTTAGTTGCTTGACAAGGTTTTAAAATATGCTTTAACAGCATCCCCTACTAAAGATCAATATATTTGAAATAACTGTGCAGGAGGATGTTTCCCAATATTGACAGCATGTACTGCAAAAAATAGAAGTAGTGTTTAATATCTTGCTGAATTCTTCAGTATATTTGTTTGCTTTTGTACGGTTTCATCTGGTTATTGATCTATAGAACTGAAGCATTATCTCCTTTTGCTCTGATTTCCTGGTACCTGAATTCTTTGTATGATTGCTTTTGTTTTTGCTAAAATTATGCATATGGGTAACAGTTTAGATTGATCCATCTGCAAATATTGCTGTACTTGATGTATTCCTCACAGAGATGCATCAAACTATGCAGTGGCTAAAAGATATATATATATATATAGATATAGATATAGATATAGATATGTATGGTGGTTGATTTGGGTTTTTTTTCTTAATTAAAGAAGTGACAGCAGAAAAGGGTATAAAGTGATTGTACTCAAACCAGTGATACTCAGCTGCCTACTGAAGGAAGATTAGGAGGCTTAATAGTTAGTAGAGTTGTGAAGAGTTAATAAAGACTCCAAACTTTTCGAGAGAGGTGTGTAGGACTCCAATTTTCCTCTGTTTTGGCTGTCTAAAACTGCAACTATTTTTCATAACAGCACTGTGCCTATCATGCTGTGTAACTAAAAATCCTGTTTAAGAGTTTGGGATCACAATGTTATGCACTGATGTGCACAGTTAAGGGCAATAAAAATCACGTCTCACACAGGTACACCAGCTGCAGGTTGGTAACAAGTAGTAGAGGAATATATGAAAAAAAGTGTGTGTGTATATATATAAAATTTTCCACTGAATGTGAAGGCTAAATTTCTGTCTGTAGTTTGTGGTCCACCTAATAATAGTTTGGGGTAAATATCTGATAGTGGTGAAGCCAAGGCAGGACAATCCTTTCTTTTCACAGTAGCTTGGCATAAGCAAATGTGATTTACTGTCACAAGCTGCTCAGGTCTGCTGACCCATACAGGCTTCTGCGCGAGCCAGTTCTGGTTTGTTTGCACAGGCTTCCTCCAGTGGTCCTTTGCAGAGACRTCTCTTCAGGCTTGTCTGCAGCGCAGGAGCAAGTTACATTGGTTGCCTCTGCAGCTAAGCTCTACTGCACCTTGAGTTTGGCTGGTTGGTTTGTTTTGATCTGTCTCCTTGATCGTGACCGTGGATTAATGCCATTTTGTATAGGTAGTAGTTGCCTGACAGCAGGCAAATGGGCAGGACTGAGTATCTCAAGCCCTTTCTGTGAGATAAATGTATATATCTGTGCTTCACAGTGAACTGACCTTTCTGTATGTTGGGACAAAAATACCTGTGCTGTCCTGGGGATAAAAATCAAGTTTGTTTTCTTTGCTCTCTTCTCTACAACTTAGCTTTATACTATCGACTGTTTATTGACTTTTTTATTTTTTCCCCTCCCCTGAGTATCTTGTTGACTATTCAATGTTAATGGCACTGAATGCCTGTTTTTAATACACCAAAGCAGAAAGCATTTCCTATCCATTTATTTCCTATTAACATATATTTCCCTTCTACTTTGGCTCCCTTGCTCTTCATCCAGGGTTGCTTCCCATTCCTCCTTTCCTCCCATCCCAGTTGAACTATGCACAGTCTCTTGCTGAGTCTCTCCCTCTCCTTCTTGCCAGTTTTTCTCTTTTTTCTTTGTTCCCCATCTCAAATTGCTCACTGTGTTCACTTGCTCTCCTGTCTGTTCTATGTGTGAAAGTCTTCAAAGTGAAAGAAAGTACGCTTTTCAGCTAGTTTTAGTTTTCTTTCTGCTGTGAGGACATAAACACAGCAAAGGAAATAGCAAAGTGAAGGCTAGCCCAGAGAGATGGAGTTTCAATAGCATTGGCTTCTTTCTGAGCAAAGAAGGGTGCACACCCTCACAGAGATACATGCCATGCAGGTATGGAATACTCSTATAGATTCCTCTTCCATCCGCCCACCCTTATACGTGTCAGCTCTTGGAAGCTGTATTTGTTATGCAGAGTAACCGTGCTACCTTAAACTCGGTGGTATGGAAGGAGATCATTCCAAACCTGTGCAGAGATCACTCTGGCCAAGTTTGGGACCTGCCAGGCCCATTGCTGCAAGAGGTTGTTCAGAGACAGGTTTATTTGGTTTATTTAATCAGACATTCCAGCTGATTAATGCCAGGTAAGGTATATCAGAAAGTGGAGTATCACATTGTATATATCACATTAAATCGTAAGAATACTCTGTTCATGTGAGAACGTATTGATTTAATTGTTTGTTGTTTTTTTTTTTTCCACTTTAGTTCATGGAAACTATATACTGCTCATAGCCAGTGACTATATTTTATCTTGTTGGAATTTTGTTTTCTTTCTAGTTAATGATTCATAAAACAGTATGCATTAGGCAAAAAGTGTGTGTAATTTTTTTTTCTTTCTAAATGCTGAAAGCTGTATTTTTACCTTTTGAAAACCATGGTGTGGGCCATTAACTGACTTATAGATAATACTCTATGTGTTTTCTAACTTAGTCATAATGATGCTTCTAACCCAGTTATAATGATGCATTCAGAGGTGTAGATAGTGTTTCAGAGGGCTTCTGGGTGAAGGAAGGAGATTCTTATTCAGGCCTCTCAAGAATTCAGAGACCTCTTTCATTTGTGGGAAAACTTGCACTCATTTTCCTTGGAAGAGCTGACAGGTTCTCGTCTGTTGTCTTTAAAATTCAGTGGTGTCAGGCTGTGTATGGTTCTGCTACAAAGTGCTCACCCACTGCTTGCTCTTGTTGCTGGTGGAGAACTGTCTCCTTTTTGTTTTAAGGCCCATTCTCATTGTGTTAACTATCTCTTTTTTTTATTGAAAAAGCTAATTTATGTGCAGGTTTATCCTTTGCTTACAATGATAGCTTAAGATTGTGAATTTTCCCGTAATATTTCCAGCTAGGTTATTTAAAAAAAAACCAGCTAGCCATTTGCAGAGAACTTCCTGGGGAGGAAGACTGTGGTGGTGCTTATATATGGCTTATGAACTTACATTTTTTTAATACAAAAATGTTCATATTGGTGCAATTAATATGGAGTATAAACCACTTCTAAAAAATAATGGAGTGTTTCGGAACTGGCAAAAATATTTAGTAATTACTTCATTTTACTTTGCTGCTGCCAAAAATGTTCAGGGACAGGTTTTTCAGTTTGGTTTGGCAAGTGGAAGACTGTTGGAAAACAATTCGCTTATATCATTTGGCTGTAAATAACTGCTTAAAGATGTTTATTTGAAAATGCTTGTATCGCCATTTAAAAATTCTATGGCTAAGTTTCTATACCTTAAAACAGCTATACGTATTTCTTCCGAAGATATACATGTTCCTTAATGTCAGTAGGATAGGTATGTATGCTGCTGTGGTTTTGTTTCTTGAAGTACACTACAAGTATATTCATAATTTCAGATGAGTGCCAAATTCAGCGTACTGTCAGGCAAAAAAGTAGTCTGTTGCTCATTCTGGTCTGCCTATTGCAGACTGACTTGGAGAACAAAAGTATATGGTTCCTTATAAGGGCAGTAGTAACCTTTACATTTAAGCAGACACGTGGTCAGAGAATGGAATAACTTTTTAAAAATATTAGCAGTTCTCTTGATGCGCTTAGTGGTGCAGTTCTACGCTAGTGGCTGTAAAATGGCTGTCTCAGTTTGATGACAACTAGACAGAAGCTATGACAAGTTCCTTACATGCTGAGCAGTTCTTTCCCTAATTGGTTTCAGGATTTCATTTTATTGTATTACTCTTGTTTTTTGAACTACTCATGTCTGATGCAGCTTCTGAAATTATTTTTTCTTCCCCTTGAAACTTTATCTGTAGTTTAAAAAGAAACATGTTAGAAAGCTTGTTTAAACCAGAAGACTCCAGCTTTTGTGCTTTATAGGGCATTTCATAAATGGGATAATGGTCTCCCTTTCCATACCTTTGCAAGTGATTTGGGAAAGGTTTCTGAGGAACTTTTGCTCTATAGGAAGCTGAGAGTCCTTTATCTAATTAAAGGAATTTTGGTGATATAGGAGTTGTTCTCTGCTGAGAATGGTACAAGGGAGTTTTTTTAAAATAATTTTCAGGAACAAAGTGAGCTTTCTGTTAAATTCTAACTAAAATTAAGTTGGAGGGGTCCAAGGAAAACTTCTACTAATTACAGTTTTAACTTTCCTGAAGGAAAATCGTGGGGTTTTTTTAATTAGTCATAATAGATGTTATTATTCAGTACAGTAACTTAAAGTGTCTCCCATCTGAATTTAGACATAACTTTCAGATTTGGTGCTTACTTCAGTGTTCTATATCCATTCTTGAGTGACCTTATTTTTCACGCAAGCTAGGCACCTGAAAAACAAGTTGCTGTTTAAATATACATTTGGGAACCTAACCTTAGCTGTGTGTTACTGTAGATATTTCCCCCGAGCTAATCTTGAGTTTAGTTGTGGTGCTGTTGCCCAGCCTATGGGGCACTGCTGCTAACACTTCTTTCCATCTGTCTCTCGTTCTTCCTTCCTGGTTTTGTCACGAGTGGAGTTGCAACTCTGAGGTTATGCAGAAGTACATGAATGATTGAAACAAGTGAGACAACCGATCTCTCATTCAGTATGGGCCAAACGTCTGACATGTTGCATCACCTTCCTCATCCCCTTCCAGGTTTCTTCCTGATCTCGGGGGAGTCCATGTAAAAGCGATGCTTGCCGTTGTAAGGAGTTCCATTATGATTAATATTCTTTGGTAGGTTACTTTTTTGTTAGTTTAACTGTCTAGGTGAGTTCTTTTGCGGCCTGAGGAGCACTGGCACCATAATAAGGATGCTAGTGAGTGCGTGCTTGGAAGGCAGGACCGTAGCAGCACCAGCTTGGATCAAATGAAGTGCTGCAGATATGCAGTCTGAGTGGTACATGGTGATACTATGGCAACCAGGAGGAATCATGACAGGGTATCCAGACCTTTTCCTTCCTTCAAGACAGTACCAACTACATTCAAAACAGTTGTCTAATCTGTCAAAAATTCTCCAATATTACCTATCACATCCTCCAAGGTAGTCTGTTCCACTCTTCAGCTATGTTTTTGCAGCTGTATGGAGGGGCCCTCAAATGGAGAAAAAAATGGGGTTTTAAAGACTTGAATTTCTTAGGTAACCTGGCTGCTGAAAAGCTTAACTTAGCTAGCATTCAGTAAAAGCTGTATGTACAAAACCTATACTTGCAGGACCCAGGGTAAGAAAGCATAGAGAACTTGAAGGTCATGATAATCTACTCCAGCATTGAACTCAATGTTTCCACAGCATATCCTTCTGCAGACTTTGTTGTGATTGATTACATGCTAATATGCTAATAGGCTGAATAATTCCCAGTGCTGTTTCACTTACAAGTTGCCTGTCGAGATCTGATGAACAAATTATGCCATCTGTTTTAGTGCATGTGAATTATTTTAACCACAGCTTTTGTCTGTTGTGTGCTTAACAAGCTTTTTTGGAATGTTATTCTAAGCAAATAATTTCTATTATCTTTCTTCATTATGTGCTTCTGTTGTAAAGTTATGTTTGCATAGGAATTTTGAGTTGGTGGATAAAAATACGGTATGACTGACCTTTTGTTGAGGTGGAAAAAGGTGGATGAGTAGAGAAAAGATAAAGGTCTCTAAATAGAGCATTACAACTGTTGTGAAGGTCTTGTTTCATACACTTTTCTCGTCATAGTAATTTGTTCTGTGCTTTTCTGCTTTTGATCTTGTGCGTTCTCGATGCTTTTTATGCTTAGCCTTATCCATTTGACCTATTTTCCATTTTTTTTGTATGGTTCTCTCATAGAGGTTCAGATTACTGAAGTTGTTGGTTTGACCAAATTCCTCTTTCGTATATATTCCCCGCCCAGCAAGGTGGGATTGTTTGCACCTCTGTTTGTTATTTGTACTTATTCAGAAAATAAATAACACTTCCATTGATGTCATTTTTCCCTTGTATGAGACTTTATTCCCCTTGGATATTACCTATCGATTATGTGAGTGATGCAGCTTGTCTCGCTTTCATTCCAAAAATTATGACCGCTGTGTTACGTGATTCCTGTCATTCAATTTTGCATGTACTGTCAAAGGCAAACGTAGAAGAATTTTCGCTCCGATTGTGCTTTTTGCTTTCTTAATCAAGCATTTGTCACAACGTGCTGCAGTATTTTGTTGGACAGCATGCATTATGTGGTGGTGTTACCTCCAAGTGCAGTGTTTGGTGTTAGTAACATTAGGATCATTGCCGTATCAAAACTGCCAAAGTAAAGGAGCAGAGCTCTGATTCTGGACTCTGGAATGTCTTCTACCTGTGCCCTTCGCTGTCGTACTACCGTAACTTCTCTGTTTTTTCTATTGCATACAGTTGTATATAGTGTGCAGATGTTTCCTTCTTTCACTTGTTTCAAAGAAAACCCCATCTTGACAATTTTTATTAATTTGTAACTCCAGTTGGCTTTATAGAAAGATTGCTGGTCTTCTAAAAGCTGCTGTTGTTGGCACATGAAATCTCAATTATGAAAAAATAAGTAGCAATCGGGAAGTCTTCTTTGGCTGTGTACAAATATGCCTTTCTACTTTGTATGCTTTCAGTCTGTTACAAAATAATGAGAAATTAATCAGGCCATTTCACTTTGTAAAAGGAGGACCTGTTAGCAGTTTCTGCAAAATACACAATGTGGCATCAGTTATGTCAGGGATCAAATGTTTGTTCTTTCTGATTGCTGGCCTGGGATCAGTGAGTTGGAAAAGTCCCATAGTTCTTAATACACGAACGCCATCTACTACGCAGTAGAAAGTTTACTCTGCTTTTACAGTTGGTGTTTGGAAAGACATAAGAGATCCTTCAGCGCTTCTGGGAAGAGCAGAAGGCACAGCAGTTGACAGTAGAGGTTAAATAGACTAATAGGCAGTAGAGGAGTAAGATAGATTTAAGACTCTCAGAATGAAGCTCCGAATTTGGAAATTAATGGGGGGGGGGAAATCCCACCTCTTCCTAGAGGGCTTTCAAGTTATCTATGAGATGCAGAATTTAAAAAATACAGAAGTTACAAATGGGAAGGGATGTGTTCTGTTCAAGGAGCACAGTATGCTATGTTTCCAAGGACTTCTAAACTTTGATTCTTTTAATAAATTTGCAGGTTTATTTCCATTGAAATATGCAGGTCAGTTTCCATCTGAAAAATCACAACAGATTATTTTCAAAACAAAAAATGTGATTTGTTACAGAAAATAAAATATGTAGCTATAGCTTGTGCTATTGTTGTGGCTGTTTCTGTGACTCTGGTTATTACAGTTGTGGAGTAGTCTGTTTCGCCTCAGAGAACAGGTTAATGCACTAGGAGTACCACTTTAAATGGAGGACCGCAGGACTCTTATAAGTTGTCAGATCTCCCAGGTAATCAAACTGTATTCTGAGTATTTAAGTAAGTAAATTTTGATGGAGGTGGTATTTGCTGAAGTTCTACCTTTTTATTTGTTTTCCCTTTCTAGAAAGGGAGGAGAATAGATGATCTGACACTTACTGCAGTAAATCAAATCATTACAATATAAACAGATATAGTTTATAATATAAATAACACTGATAAATTACTTTATAGTTTGCAGGCTAAATTTGAAAAAAAATTGATACACCTATTACCACTCTTTTAAAAAAAAATCAAATGCTGTGCCGTATTCCTGGAAGTAAGGGATCACTGTAGAAATCAAACAGTATCAGAATCTTAGCATTGTACTTGGGTTAGTTACTGAGAGCCTAAAAGATCTGTCAGGGCACTGAAACTAATGTGTGTTATTAAGCTAGGTAAATAAAGGTGGTGTGAACAGCTGAGAATGACTTAGACTAGGTGAACAGTCTGAATAGCAGTTTTGTGATGCTTTTTGCTTGCTGCTTTCTCTGTAGCCTTCGTGCTGTCCTGATGTTGTCATGAAGACCATGAGAAGGAGATTTTTTTTCCGTTTTACTTTAGATGTGTATTTCATTACTTGTGTACTCCATCTCCCTCTTATTTTTGAGGCAAAATAAAAAAAGTTATGAGATCTATAGGCTAATCTGGGCTTGAAACTGGACAACATGAGCATGGTTCTCTTAGGAATATTTTTTTTTTTTTGCTGGGCATAACAGGCTATACAATTTCTGATCTGCTTTTTTTGCTCAGTGCAGCTGTTCACTCTGAAATTGTTCATCCTAGCATTAATCAGCAAGACCAGCCTCTTCCAGTTTTCTCTAATGCAACAACAGTACTATCACAAATTTCACCCAGAAGGTTTCACTTTCAATCGCTCTTAAAGCCTCCATAACCAGTTAGGAGTAGGGGGAACTTTCCAAGGTAACAGATCTAACCATTCTTTTTTTCTTCACTCTTTTCCCCCTCTCCTTTACAACTCACACAACATATTTTTTTTCTACCAGATAGGCAGAAAAGATAGATTTTTTTTATTTTTTTTTTTTTTTTTAGCAGGATAAGTCAGTGGTATCTACGATGCAGTAAAAAGTTTGCTCTGCTTTCACAGTTGGTGTCTGGAAAGACATAAGAGATCCTTCAGCGCTTCTGGGAAGAGCGGAAGTTACAGCAGTTGACAGTAGGGGTTAAATAGGCTAATAGGCATTACAGGAATCAGATTAAAGACTCTCAGATTGAAGTTCTGAATTTGAAAACTCATGGAGGAAAAAAGAGTTTTTCAGATTTTAAGCTTTTTCAGAATTTCTAATGATTGTCCAGTGCACTGCAATATGTAAACATTGACTTCATTCTCAGGATGTATTGGTTTAAAAATATATACTAGCTTTTACTCCTTGGATGTTTCAGGTATGGGGACATACAGGTATATTTGATCTTAGATGGCTACATGACTTCTGCTATAAAGAAGTGAATCCATTCCACAGACCAGTGTCTGGGATATTATTAAAAAAAAAAGGAAAAAAAAAAAGGAGGAGAAAAAAAGAAAAATAAATAGCTGAACTGTATATGTATTTTCTTATAACTGAGTGGCCACATACATTACCTCAGTTTTCACTTGAGGCTATGTAACTGTCCAGACGCTCATGTACAAAGAATGTTCACTGACATTAAAAGACGTAAGGTTTTTGGAGAGGGGGTTAGCTTGTGGTGACTGTTGAGAAAGCTGTAGGATGTTTCATGTCTTGCCTCTTTTCTTACACTGTGCACTATACCAAATTATGCTTCCTTCCACTGGTTTACATCTGCTTACTGGCACACTGCCTAGCAATGCTTGCAGGTTCTTAAACACCACTCTGCATTGTCTGGTCACCTCAGAATGAAGGCAATTAAATCCTGAAAATTATAGTCAGCATTGTTTTCAAACGTAAAGAAAAGCTCTGTAAAAAAGCTAAAAAGTGTAATAAAAACAATTTAGGTCACACTTTTCACCTGATGTTAACAATTCAGCTGCCTCCTGAGCATTCTGAAGGTAGTGCAACACAAAAAACCTCTGAGGTCCCTTCTTCAGTTCCTGTTCCCAGGGACACACAGAAGTATGCTGATATTTTTAACTTGATTTCCTGTGGCAACAAGATGTATGTATGCAATTTGTATGTGTGTCAGAGGATGTTTTGTGTGTCCCAAGCCCCTTCCTTTGCAAATAATCTTAGAAGTAATCCTACTTTTAAAATTCTACTGGAGAGGGAAGGGGAAAGCTATTGTAAGTTCTGGTTGACCTAAACTTGTCAACTAAATTTGACAGTGGTCCAGAGTACCAGCAAGTTGTATGGAAAAATAGACAAGACAAGGTGATATCTAATTGGGAAAACCAGTGTTGATGCACATGTCATATTTGGTGGCAGAGAATCCAGATGGAAGGGAGACGATCTGCGAGGGAAGTTTGTTCAGTGCCTAAGAAGGTGTGAGCTCCAGTCTTGATCATCCCAAGGAGGTAGGGGAGTTAGCTTTATTAGTGCCTTTTGATCTTGGAACTACTCTCCTGTAGCTCCAAGAATACTGTGAATGGTTTTGGGGCACTCAGGGCGAGGGGGGATCACAAGAGTACTTAGAGAGTAGTTTTTATTAATGAATATGTGTTGATGGATTTCTTCCGCTGTGGAGCATTTTCAGTTTAGAAGTTTTTCCCCTTCCCACATCACTGTCTAATGAAGATTTGCAGTTTCACACTGGAGCTGAAATCTGGCAGTGCATGACTCTGTCCCCCAAGTGGCTTGGTGGAAGCATGTTGCCATATAGATCTGCAAGTCCTTTTAGTGAATTGAGGAACTGACTTGTCAAGCTACTTTCACAACTACCACAAGGAAAAGTATAGCCAGGCATATCTTGCCAGTAAAAGTGAGTTTTGCAGTAAATGAAATGGCTGTGATTTCCATAATTGTATTAAAAGATGTTGCTTTAAAGTCATAACAGAGGAGCGGCAGGGGCTACCAGGGAATTTTAACTTGATGACTGTTTTTAATGGAATACGCTATAAATGCTGTTTATAGAATTAGAAATGCCTGGCAACATCTTTACATGTTGTACTGACAAACTGCCATCGTCAAGAATGCAGTCTTGTGTGGAAAACTTCCAGTTACTTAGGACAGATAAAATTATTATTCTGATCATCTCCATTTTTTGTCTGGTGCTGACTTACTATCCTTGGTATGAATTTAATATGAAATTCTCTGTGCTTTTCTGAGGAGTCAGCTGCTCCATTCTGGGGGTTTTGTGTCTTCCTGGATGAAGATTAGAAAGTGGCTATCTCTAACAAAGAAGTTATTTGAAATGCACAGAAGTGTGAGAACCAAATTTCTGGATTAATTCCAAAATTGTGTATTCCATACCAATGCATTCACTTACCGAAGAAGAAAAAAAAAAGTGTTTCCTGAAAATCCAGTGTTGTGTTTCAGACTCTTAAAGATGAAAAATGTGCACCAAACAGTCTATTTTATTTGTATATTATTGGTCTTAAACGGACGTAATTACTTCTTGTATTCTTTAACTTCTAGTATTCTCCGTGTGCCCACTGGAAAATTTTAAATGTCGTTTTGGTTTGCTTTTTGTGTGTTTTTTACTCCTCATATTTAAAATGATAGATTATGCCAGGTGAAAAGATAACAATACGTTTTCTTTCAAATGAGATTTCACTTTCTGAACGTACTAGCCACTGTAGAAGCCTGCCAGGAGTACACCTGAGGAGATACCTCTCACAAAAACTAGGAAAAAAAATGTAAATTTTTTTATCGGCCGGGACAAGGTGGCGGTTGTAGTGAGAAGCTACATGGCTTGTATTTGGAATGTGATTCCTAAATAACATGTTTTATCAGTGCTTTTTAAAAGTTATTTATTTAAGAAAATGATCTAAAGATGGCTAAGAAATTCATTCTTCAAACAAGTATTGTTTTCTTGATAGTGGAAAGAAGGCAAAACTAATCTTTGGCTGGATGAATTAATGCATGTAGGAACCTAACGACAGTGTTTGTCATGGATGTTGGCTTTCATTGAAGTTGGTGGGAGTTCTAAAGTTCACTTGCAATTGAGCTGAAAGGCCATTGAAGTGTTAGTACCAGTACCTGTTCCTGTGAGCTGGGCCTAAGCAATTAAGGTTGTGTAAAAACAGACAGTTACTCATAATCTGGCAAAAGGAATGCCTTGTGCTGTCAGTAAAAGGTGAATTTCTGCTATATAAGGACAATGCAATTAAAAATTCAAGAACAAAAAAGAGGAGCTGGGTAGGAAGCTTGCATTTTCTGTCTGTCACCTCAGTTCTCGAAACTCCAGCTGCGTGGTGGGCAGGGTGGTGCTGACATAGTGGGCTTCTGGCTAGGCAGAGAACTTAAAAAGCCACCCCTGTAGTTTTAGAGGAGAATGCATATGGCACTTTTTCCCCAGAATTGTGGAAATTGCAGTTTGTGTTAGTTAAGAAGTGTTCGATTCAGCAATTCCAGTGTGAGAAACTAAACTGTAAAACATAGATTTTTCACTTAAAGGTTGAAGCATATATTGAGTAGGTGTGATTCTTTTAAGACTGCATCTAGGACAAGGAGATGTTCTGAGCAGAAAGTTGGAATTGAAGGCTGTAGACTTGTGCCTCAGGAACTGTACAGGTCATGCTAGTTTTTGCTGCAAATAAGACTCATTACTAAAATATTGGCTCTTCAAGAGCATTTGGGAAAAATACTCTTCAAATTTCTGCTGGACTTTAATGTTTCTCTGTTTTGTCATCACGTAGGATATGTAGCATCTGCGAAGCTGAATGGGAGATCTTTATAGCTCAGTCTTTCACTGAATACCTACAGTATTTTTGAGACTAAATGTTTTCCTCCTCTACCTCCCCACCCCAAGTCTTACTTTATTGTGAGCCTGCCCTTTGTCAGATATGTGCAGAGATCCAATGCTTTAGTTACAGTAGTTTCCTGCTATTGTAATAAATAAATAAATAAATAGTTGTAGCTTAGCCTGAAAGTGGGTCCAAGACTCTTAACTTGTGACTTGTCTTTGCACTGTTAAACCTTAGCAGAACTGAGACAGTAGCTCTCGATATGCACAATATAAAGCACGTGAGAAGGCACCCTGTACCATTTCAGTAGCTGCAGAGCAGGGAGAAAATACACAAAGTTAATACTTGCTTTGCAAAAAATTATTAGCATGGAATAGGAGACGGTTGTCACAGTGAAGATCTTGAAAGAAGTTTAACACAAACCCAGTTAAGTTAGAGCTGTGTGCTCTGTTTCTCAAAAGGTTAGGAACCAAAATAATTCCGTTCTAGATGCACCTAGGAATGAAATAAACTAGCATAAATAGGAAACATTTACCTTCTTCATGGTGTATGAGTTTTTATACTTGGTAGTTACTGAACTTGGGATCTCATTATCTGTCTTCCTATCCTTGTCAGTATTACAGGGGTGTATTTTCACATGAATGAAGTGTTCTTGAATAATTCCTCTGACTATGCTGGGAACAAACAGGCTTTTCTTCCATGTCTGGCATGAGTGTTTTCTTCAGCAACCTTCTTATTGAAAGTTCCCATGTTGTATTCGTATTTGGCTTTTGCTGACTATGTATGATCATATTTTAGGAAGTTTTGGGAGTAGTAGAACATCTTACTATATCGATAGTCTTGGAGGGGTGTGGAGAGCAACATTTTGGGGGGCTTTGGTGGTTTTGCCTGGGGATCAGTTGATTAAACAGTCTTCATTCTACTAGTGATTAAAATGACATTTCTTTTCCTACAAAAGCTGTTTTAGCAAAAGTTCTTAATCTCTGTGTTCATGTACTGATAGAGTTACGAGCATGGATCAGTATTAATTAATATTAAATGTGTGAATATAGGTAAGCTAGATAAACTACACTCAGTTTTAAAAGCTATCAAAACTGAGTTGTTGCCTTTAAGTAGGGGTTTGATGTGTAGGATGATGCTAATGCACATCTGAGTAAAGGAATTGTTGATCAAGGTACATCAATTGCATGAAGGCTACAATGAAGAATGTAGCTACCTGCAGTAGGAAAATACTGTTATGTAACATTAGAGGAGTTTTTCTAAAGAGGCATTGTTTTGTTCTCAGAAAATCCAGGTGTCTATTTGTTGTCCCCTTTTTTTTTGTCTCAGGTGCAATTAATAGTCCGCTTCTCTGAAGAGGAGGAAAAATACTGTTTTGAAGCCTTTTATGAAAAGGTTTCTTAGTGGTGTTATGTATACTTTTCAGATTACTGGAAAATTAAATTCAGTGAATGCGGCCTAGGAATCTTTTTTTTTAATCCGTTTTTAGTTATGTACAAGATGCTATTTGTACTGATTAGACAAATGAGATTTTTTTTTTTCTTCTGGTGTGGTTGAGAAACTAAATTGAAGAATAGCTTTACTGTTGTGGCCTAAAACAGATGTGGAAGATGGGAGGGAGAGCTGATTCCAAAGAGGTATCAAATAATATTTGATTATGTAATATTTTCTCATATGTTTAGTCAAACCATTTAACTATGAAATAGCTCACCTCAACAAGACTACTTGCAGAAATTATGCTTATAGTAGCTACCATTATGGAAAACTTTCAAAATTAGTTTATTTGGAGGACTATGCAGTCCTCCAAACCATCACTCCTATTGCTTATCTTCTTGGCTTTGGTGGAATTAAAATACAGGCTATCCCAAGTGAGTGGAGATTATATGGTTTAGTATTTAATTTTTAAAGGCCTCATGGAAGAGAGCATGTAATTACACAACAGTCCAGAGCATGTATGTCTACTTGCTCCACATACATGTTTTATTGTAAGGTTGCTTGTGCCACAGTAATGAAATATCTGGGGCAAAGGGAAGTTAGACTGCACTGATTCTATCCTGTGTAATACTAGTAGTTTTGGAATACATTAAATGACCCATTAGCAACCAAGTTATTTGAGATGATTCTTGAAAAGCATCACTTGTAGCTGGATTCTTGCTTGGGCTGAAGAATAATAGAAAAAGGAAATCTAAAGCTATTCTGTGAGATGTAAATTTGTGATGGCATAGTGATAACAGATTTTTCTTTTAATAGGTTCTGAAAAACATTAACACCACCAATGAATGGCTTGATCTTCGCTCTCAGCTCCAGATGACTTGTCCTGTTGTTCGTAAGGGTATGTATACTTCCATTGTGAAAGTGTTGGCAAAATCTAGAATGATGTTAAAACATGTCCTTGTAGCTTTTTGTTTTACTCACTTTGGCAGCCACGCTTAGAGTGTCTGACCCAAGGGATCTTTAACTTAGTGGTTTATTCTTGATCTAGCATTGCTTTACAGCCACGATAAGATGCAATGTCAAATAATTCCTTGCTCCTTTGAGGAGATACAGTGTGTCAGTGCAGCCAAAGGCCTTGGACCTCTGAGACATACTACTGAATATCTGGCTCGCAAGCTTCATAGTTTTTGCCCACCATTGTACCTTTCAGGATCATCTCATGCGGTCTGCTGAGGAGCAAGATTTCACTGCAGTGTCTTCCTGCAGACCTGCATACTGGTGTGGGGAAAAAGAAACAGAGGGTCGTGTAGAATCAATCAGTCATATGCTGGACATATGCCTGGGGTAGTGCTGTCTTTTTAGTCTGCCTGAAAAATCCTTCTAGGAATATCCTGGATATGTCACTGATCTTGGTGACTTGCTGTCCTCTAAAAAGTTTAAATTTAGCAAAAAATGGTTAACAAATTGTATGATGTTTTCTGAACACTTACTTTTCTAAAGCAACTATTTTGTTTATAACTTAAGCTTCTGTTGTTAGATGTCGTCTGTTACTGAAAACGGAGATGTTACTGTTGGAAAGCCAAATGAAGAGAAAACATATAAAAAGGTAAATAAGACTTAAAACCTTCTCATTGCATGTTTTTGCCTTCATATTGGTAATTCAAACCTGCTGTAAGTGAAATATATTTCAGAACTGACTAAATAAAAGGACAAATAAAACACATTCCATGGATTTTTTGAAAGTACTTTATTCCTTCTGTGAAATCATAAGACATTTCTACCCACTGCAGAGCTGACTATTTGAAAGCTTGTTCAGTACAGCTTTAAAGTATACAGTCTTGCTAGATTGATGGAAATTCTTTGCTCTTAGCGACAGATACATCTCTGGCATAAACACTTTTGTCAGAAATTTAGTACGGTAAGTTCCCAAATGCTTTGAATTGTTTATGTGATGTGTCTGGACTAGAAACCTACCCTACCACCTCCTCAGTGCTTTGCCAAACTGTAGACTTTTTGTTTACTTTGTTTTTTTAGAAAAGAAATGGTGTTTAAGAGAGGACATGTTTAATGTAGGAGCATGCATCAACAGTAGCAGCGTATCATAGAATCATAGAATCATAGAATCATTAAGGTTGGAAAAGACCTCTAAGATCATCGAGTCCAACCATCAACCCAGTACAAATGCCCACTAAACCATGTCCTGAAGCACCTCATCCACACGTTTTTTGAAYACCTCCAGGGATGGTGACTCCACCACTTCCCTGGGCAGCCTGTTCCAATGCCTGACTACCCTTTCAGTGAAGAAATTTTTCCTAATATCCAATCTAAACTTCCCCTGGCGCAACTTGAGGCCATTTCCTCTCGTCCTATCGCTTGTTACTTGGGAGAAGAGACCAGCACCCGCCTCTCTACAGCCTCCTTTCAGATAGTTGTAGAGAGCGATAAGGTCTCCCCTCAGCCTCCTCTTCTCCAGGCTAAACAACCCCAGCTCCCTCAGCCGCTCCTCATAAGACCTGTTTTAGATGTAACAGTAGCTGATACTGGTTTTGGTTTTGGTTTTCTGTCACTGATTGTCTGGGACAAGCATTATTAAGTCCACCTAGCACTGTTGATAACTAAGGGGAGCTATAAATGCATTTTTTTGTATACGTATTTACACAAATTGTTAGCTTTGATCATTTTCTTGACAGATCACCTCAAAGAAGTGGTGATTTTTTTTCTTAATTTCTGTAATCTAGCACAGAGATCCACATACTCCTACAGTATATATGATAGGTTAGGGTTTTTCATTTCTGAGTGTTGCCTACAGCACTGCTAGTGAAGTCAAGGAGAATAATAAGCTAGTATTTGTTTTCCCATCCCTTTTGTTGGCAGCTACATTTTCGGTATCTGGGTGGCCTTAACATTCCAGATAATTTTCTCAGAAGTGAAAGGAAATAATGTTTGAGAAAATGACTTTTTTTCTTTTTAGATACACGTTATGTTCAGTCTCCAGCTTATGACTTTAAAATATTGATGTCTAAATTGTTCTTGACATTTAGTGTGAGAAAGGAAGAAAAGTTCAGTGCCTCAGGTGGACACTTTTGCGGTTTTATATTGCTATACTAGACTAGACAAATCCTGGTAGTCCCACTGTGGGTGAGTTTCCATTCCCCCCAGTTACCCTACATGCTCTTCTCAGTTCCTGTTCAACTCTAAATTCACAATATTTCAGAGGAAGCCTTGTAAAGACTTCTCAGCATGGCACAAATTCTTCTGTGTATTTACTGGAAATACGTCGCTGACAAAACCTAGGATTCACACCCACATCACACTGGGAGATCACAGTGATTATCACAGTGACTATCATCTCCAAATTCTGCCCTTTCCCCTGAACTACCAGTTGGCTGTACTTGTATCTTATGCCAGTTTAATGTTATCAACAAATATCATAATGCTCCTGCTTTTTGTGATAATGTTAATAAAAAGATTAATAAATTTTGACCCCACAATTTATCCATGCAGGGCTTACTGGTAGCGTGTCTTTGCCTTTTTAACAATGTATCTCTCAAGCCAATTTCCTTACAAACCTTGCACTTTCTGTTAATTCTCACTTTCTGCAGATATTCCATGTAACATTGTTTCATACTATTTTTACAGAAGTCCAGAGGAATGAATGGCGTATGTCTAGAAAGTTGGTAACAGGGTGAGCCTTGCAGGACCTGTGTTTGACAGAGGCATTTCATGCCATTTCCCGTTTAATTCCATGTTTTTAGGTAACTTTCACAAGGAGATCTTGCTCTGTTGAAGTCTTGTTTACAGTTAAGACCTGCCTGTCTTTTATTGCCCACATCACTTTTCTTCGCTCCAGCCATGTGTTGTTGCACTTAGTTTGTTGGGCTGGAAAATACTTGCAGTTTTGACCTGTGACTTTCTGTGCCACTTCCTCCAGAAATCTAGGCTGGGGAAGAGCTTGTTTCCTCAGCTGGTGCTTTTTCAGCTACTTGGGCAGTTCCTGTTCCCATCTACCACTGCCTTTGATTGCAGTGGAAACACTTAGGCAAGATACTCATGTAATTCTGAGGTCAGACCATGCGTGCTAACTCATTCTCATTGCTCAGAGGCTTC
Source organism: Oceanodroma leucorhoa (assembly GCA_030449065.1). Classification (NCBI taxonomy): domain Eukaryota; kingdom Metazoa; phylum Chordata; class Aves; order Procellariiformes; genus Oceanodroma; species Oceanodroma leucorhoa. The sequence goes on from JASVER010000081.1 coordinate 4,814,147, forward strand.
ACTTCCACTTTTTTTTTTTTTTTTAAAAAACATAATAAAGTGAAGAAGCTTGTGCTGTTCAGCTTAGAAAAGCAAAGGATGGTACCTTGGCTTGAATTGTGGCAATTCTGGTTTTTACTTTGGTCTGCTTTGACCTCTAATGTATGGCACAAGGGGGCAGCTGTATAACTGCTGTTAAGGTGGGACTGAGTAAGTTTATAAAGGACTGTGTGGCATGGGACCTGTGGTACTGGTGTGTGTCTTTGACCTGGAATATTCTTACCAGTGATGTGCTCCCCTGAAAAGGTCTGATAGCGAAAGAAGTTGTGTCATGAGATGTGGGCCTGGAGGGTTTCAACGGAGCCATAGTATAGCTGGAAGCAGAAAGAGTAACTAGCACGTAGTTCAGAAACACAGATATTAGAAAAGTTTTGTAACGTCAAATTTTATGTGGGTAATTCAAGGGATTTCTAGTGCTAATTCTGGGAGGTAATCATCCTGAAATGTGATGACAGTTTCAGTCTCAACCCCACCCCAGGTAAAAGGTCACCCTTGGAAAGCAGAGAGATTAGTGAAGGAAGAGTTAATGTCATCCTGCCATCATCTCCTGTTGTGGGACCCACTGGTTCCACATGGGGACTCAGTAACAGTAACTCTGTCATGAGCTGTGTAGTTTGGTCTTAACTTTAAAATCTTCTTTAGGCTCTTTATCTTCTCACAGAGCAAAATGCCAGTGTGCCTTTTTATTCTCCCCCAGCAATTGCAAAGGGGCTTGCTGATTCAGGATCTGCAGTTACTTTGTGGCAAAAAGTACATGATACTCAGATGCATGCTGGAATGACTATAATGCCCAAAATAAAATGAAATCTCTAGGGATAAGGGATGCACTGATACTGCCCTGCTGAAAGGTTACGTTTTCCTTGCATGGAGTTGGGGTTGAGGGGGAGCAATCCTCGATCTGATCTAAAAAGCAAAATAGCCTTTTGTTTTAAACAATTTTGCATTTTGCTTAATTATATCTTGTGTCCATTCATCTTTCATAATAACATGCAAAGACTATGTCTCTGCAGCTTTAGTTATATATATATACACACACATATATATATAAAAAAATTTACATGCAAATGAGAAAAGGGGGATGCATGGAAAACATCTGCCTTGTGATGTAAAATCCGATGACCCATAAGAAAAAATAAAATAAATGTCTTGGCTTTAGAGGCATTTTACTTGTGCCAGATCCACTGAGAAATAAGCCTAACTAATCAATATATATTAAGCAATGTTTTAATTGCCTGATCTGGAAATGTAAATATCCCTTATTAAGAACTGAACTGTCTCACAAGAGAAATTTCGGGGGAAATTAGAGAAAATAATTGCAAATACTTGATTTTATTAATCAATCTGTTTTATGCAAGTGTAAAAAATTAGTATTTTTTTCTTGGAGATAAAGGTGTTTTTTATCTACTGTAAGTGAAACTGCTTACCTTAGCTAGTACAATCTGTATTGAGCCATCATACAATGATGGCTTACTAAAATCCATTTCCATCAGAAAACTAATTATTTCTAATGGCTGTTTGAAGAAAAACAATCTTCCACTGGGGCATGTAGAAAACCTTCACATTCTTTTCCTTGTGGTTCACTCACCCTTGTTTCTGAAGACTGGAGCGGATGACGTAGATACTGCTTTGAGTACCAGCTGGACTGGACTGACTAATGTGGAAAGGACATACAGCTGCAGTTGCGCTTAGTGATGTGGGACTCATTTGCTGCAGCAGATGGAGAATGAGTGGGAGCTAAAGACTCCTTAATCCTCTCCCTCTTCTGTTCCCTCTTCATTCTGTAATTCTGCCTTTTGCACACTGTTCATACTGTCAGGGTGTGCACTGCTGACGGTGATGTTCTCATCTAGTACACCTCACCTCTGATGAGTAGTTAGCTGTGATGAATTAGTTTGTAGCTCTATGCTAAGAAAAAGCATCTGAATCATTCACTGGTGAAAATGGGCAATCCTCAAAACGTGCTTGTCCTTTCTCTGTGTGTATGCATCAGTGTATTTTGGCCTACTGTAAATCTTTAGCATAGTTTGGGCTTGGGAGAGTTCCCAAAGGGATTACCTGCTGGTTCATCCTGGGTGAAAAAGGAATCTTGTTTGAAATGGAAAAGTTTATTTCTGACCTCTAGTATCTTTGCTGTGCAGTATCAATATGTTCCAAAATTGTCCTGAATCTATGTAGATTAGTTATAAGAGCTATCCATATGTTACAAACATCTGTAGTAATGACTGATTTTCGTTGTTTTTAAGTTCACCTCAGGTGGGTAAAAATGAACTTTCTCCAGGAGAGCATCTCTAACTTCATCCAGGATAAAGCTTTCCAGAATAATAAGTAATCTGTAGGCCTATCAGTTGCATTTCTGGGACTTCAGATTCTTCCAGTCAGCTCAGGTAAAATAGAGATAGGTAACGTCTTTATCTGAATTAATTAAATCAGCATTTCTTCAGTTTCCTGCAATAGTCAAGTTTTGGCCCACTTCCCTGGCAGAAGAAAATCTGACTTGCCAACTGCATGAATGTAAACACCGTGGAGCTCCAAGAAAATGTCTTACATTACTAAAACCTTGTGCGAGGCCTTGCCATGAGCATTCCTACAACATCCTTTCAGGCTCTGAAATGCATAACTAGACCAACACAGTGGCACAGTTTCTATTATGAGTCATGCTTCTTCATTCAGCTCTAAATTTTTTTTTTTTTTTTTTTTAGCTTGTAGTTTTTCTGCCACTGCAGTCTGACATAAATGCTTTTCTGGCTTTTAGTTGTCTAATAATATTTAGTCAAAGTCTTTGAGAGGTGATGGAACACAACTTTCTGTTTGTTTGGTTTTTTTTTTCTTTGAAAACCACAACCTTCCCTTTCATATTCTCTCTTTAAAATTATATTATTTAAGGTGGGTCTATTGGGCTGTTCAGCTGCAGTCATTTGCTACACGCGTTTTAATCTCTGAAACTCCTCATGGGTTTTCTCTGTATCTGTAAATTTCAAGAAGTTGCTAGGTTTACAGTGTGAATATCACCTAAAAAAATTCAGTCACTCTAATCAAAGAACTTAGTTAATGGAAGAGAAACTTCACAGATACATGTTCAATGTAGCTTTTAAGGTAGAGGATTCAAATAACTTTGAGATCAAAGAAATCTTAAATTATGCAAACTGTGGCCAGCTCTTTGAGGGTGGGATTTTTTGATTGGTTGGTTTAGTTTAGTTTTGGGTTGGTTGTTGTTTGGTTTTTTTTGTTTGGGTTCTTTTTCAGAAAGAGAGAAACAGGGAGAAAAAAAAAAGAGAGAGGCTGTGGTTATTTGCTCCATTTCATGCTTGAAGATCCTAAGCAACGTAGCAAGGGAGCCTGGCAACAAAACGGAGTCACCAGACTGTAGTTTCTCTTGGATATCCATCACAGTCTTGTCACTGAAATTTGGAGTATGCMGTAGCCACTTTTTTTCATTTCCTCCTGATACTTTGCAGATTTTGTTGTGAGAAGCTGCTGACACACATGGAGCTTTTGCATTGCAATGTCATCAGTCATACAGTAGTCCCTAAATCTGCTTCCTGACAAAACAGATTTCAGTAGCATCCTGATGCTTAATACTAGGATGGTGGCAAGAATGGGGCACAGACAGGTCTGTCAAAGCACATTAAGTGTGTAGAAGAAAATCACAACAGAATGCAAAGCAGATATATATAGTGCAGTTGTTGTGGAAACCTGCTACTAGATTATCAACATCTCTACTTGTAATCTGAAGGCTGCCACACATGTATACATGTATACTTTGTTTCTCGTTACTACATATGTTGTGGCTCTTTTACTTAGCGTATTACAAGCACTTCACGTAACCTATTCAAAACTGCATATCATAAGTGTGAGCCACTTTGCCCAGGAGCAAAGGGAATTTGCCTGAATAAAGGAAACCAGCTCTAACCTATTGTTAGGGCTTGTAAACATGTATGAGCAGCATTGCTGCATCACTTTTGGCATTTGCTTATGCCCTGCATCTAATGTCTGCACTTAGGGTACTTATTCTTGCAGACATTGAAACTCCGCTACTGGAGTTCTTGCTGCACTGGGACCTATGTTTTCAATGGCAGACTTTTGAGCACTTTGTACACCTGCAGAGATACTGAAATGACTGTCTTTAGTGGCTTTGCCTGGAGCAATGGCTACTACCAAATTTACAGGTCTCAAATTCTTTTTCTCAGAGAGATAGAGAGAAGAACCAAAGCAGTTGCATTCATGGCTACTCGTGAAACTTTGGCATAAATGTTTTGAAATGGAGGAAAAATGAATTGAAAGCCATGGAGTCACCTGAATCCAATTGTGGAAAATAAAGTGAGCTCCCATTCACTTTGGGTCAGAAAATCATTCTGATAGCAGTTGAGCTGGAATAATCTAATGCGTGGATGTCTTAACTGTTTCCTGGGAGAGGATCCCGACAAACTTGTTAAAATTATTCAAAGAACTACAAGAAAACTGCTTTCACCAACTTTAAACAGTGATTATATAAAGAGGGAAAAAAAAATACAATATTATCAGTTGCACTTGTTTAATAATCTAGCATTTATGCTAGCATTCAGCATAGTATGCCAGAAAAAGGTAAGGTCTACTGTTTATATTTTAATAGCACAGCTATTGATATGTATAATTTAGAAAGCACAGCCAACACTATATAGAGCAGCATGTAGTGCTACATTAGTTTGTACTGAGGCATCGCTCTACGGTGCAAAGAAAAAGAATGACAAAAGAAGATGGCACAGACCAGTATAATTTCATCTTTCTGAAAGAAGAGTTACACCCTGGATAATTCTACTCTTGCTGCAGACCTTTATTTTTCTAGGTCTGTGGGACCATTCTAATTATATCTCCATTGTACAAATAAATACCTGTCTGTCTTTCTCGTTATTTTTAGTTATAGATTGCCTTATTGTAAGAAAAACATTAGGTAGAGTTTTTCTCTCAAGGTCACAGCTGCTTCTTGCAAAGCAGACTGGCAGCGCTAAGGTAATTTTGTTCTGTAGGAAGAAAGAACAACTTAGTAATAGCCATTCACCCCCCTCAGACCCCTCTCCCCCCAACAGCAAGATCCAGCAGTGAGAGTGATGGGCAGAAGTCCAGCTTCATGAATTGTGACCTGCAGCAGCTGGGCAAACATTTGACAGAGAGAAAAACAGTGTGAACTGAAGGAAGAGTGGAGGAGTACCGTGGCTGTAGTGACCCAAGGTTACAAGTTGTGGAGAAACAGTACAACTAGTTCAGACAGTGGGATTTTCTAGTAACTATTTTTATGTCCCTGCTTGTGATTTAACGTAAAAGGAAATTAATAGCTCAAATGTAGCAGCTGCAGAGAGCATGCTGAGGTGGGGTAGCCACCTCCAGAAGCTTCAGCAGAAGCAGCTGCAAGAGGTGTTGTTTCAATGGGACTGTAAGCACAGCAGTCACTCAAGGGCAAGAGAGCTCTAGTGCAGAAGCAACGGACTAGGCAATAACCATACATACATCTTGAATTTAATTGCAACTTCCTAATGTTCAGAGAGAGCTCTTTTTAAATGTTGCTTGAAGAAGACTCACTGTTTTTCCACAGGCACTATTCTGAGGTGGTTTGGCTTACGGGTTTACACATTTGATGGAGGCTTAGTATCTTTTCTGGAAAAGCTAAACTGTGTTTGCATGGGAGCTGTCCCAGCCAGCAATTAAACACCACGCAGCCACTCACTCACGCCCCCACTCTGGTAGGATGGGGGAGAGAATCGGGAGGACACACAAAGGAAAATCCGTGGGTTGAGATAAAAATAGTTTAATAATGGGAAGAAAACAAAGTAGAACAGTGATAATAACAATGATAACAACAACAATAACAGAATATACGGAACAGGCGATGCACAGTGCAACTGCTCACCCCGATGTGTTCCAAAGGAACCGTGCGCCCCGATGGAACTGTGCGTCCCCACCGAAGGAACCACCAGCCCCCCCAGAGCTCCCCCCCCTGGTTTTTAAGCTGGGCATGATGTCACATGGTATAGAATACCCCATTGGCCAGCTGGGTCAACCGCCCCAGATATGCTCCCCCCCAGCTCCCCCTGCACCTGGCAGAGCATGGGAGGCTGAAGAGTCCTCAGTGCAAGCACCACCCAGCAACAACCAAAGCATCAGTGGGCCATCAACATTCCTTTCATTACCAAACCCGAAATACAGCACCCTCTCCAGCTACTGGGAAGAGAGTTAACTCCGTCCCAGCCAGAACCAGGACAGGGAGTGATAGCGTGTGGCGATTCCTGGTACTTATGATAACCAGTATAACTGAAGAACATATGCTTACTTGTAGTAGAAAATTCACATCTGGCCTAACCCCTGTGGCCTGAATCATTTTGACCAAGTGAAACCCTGTGGATTTCATTTATTTTTTTTTTTAACTTCACTGAGAATGCTGCCTGAAGGAAGGCAGCTATTCTATACCAGTCCAGTTCATTAAGTCCCAGAAAGCAGCGAGTGGGCGATGAGAGCAGGCTTCTCCACAGACAGTAGTAGAAAGAAATGAACTAATGGCAGCTGTGTTGTGGGAAGCATGGCTGCAGAGCAGTGTTAATCAGTGGTGGCTTCTGCTCACATGCCTTTTTCTCCCCATCTCTTACACAGAACTATGATAATTAGGTATCTCTACCATTTCATTAGGCAGGTTTTAAAACCTGTTTGAATGACAGTAGTACAGAGGGTGACAAAAAGCAAACATCATCTTGCCTTCCAGAGTGATAATGAGGTGGAGTTGCTGAGGCAGAGTTCATTTTTTTTTCATTGTTTTATAGCGCCTGCAATAAGGCAGATGTCTTCTGGAAGAATCACCATCTTTGCCCCAGAAAGTTCATAGGCCAAACTTCAGCTGCGATAAAATGAGTTATAAAAAGGGAGAACAAATAAACAAGGTCAAAGTTTACATCCACACAGTCCTAAAGGTCATCCCTAGGATACCGACTTTTAAAGAAGGCAAGAACGTTAGAGTTACATTTTTCACGAGCTGCTTGTGGGGAATGCATAAAGACTTAGCAAAGAACAATTGAGAGTTAAAAATGGGAATGGGAAAATAACTTTGTGAATGAGAGTAGAGGGGAACTTCTGTTAAATTAAATGAAACCTGCGTCCCACTCAGTTCCTCTCTGCTCATGGTTTGTTAAATGATTTGTTTTCTGTCATTAATAGTCCCATAAAAATATGGAGAAAATACAAGAAAACGTGTTTAAAAGAATAAACCTATTTACCATATATGAAGTCTTTGTGCACTGTGTACTCAGAATCAATCCTTTACCGTCACATCAGTGGTTAGTTAGGTTTGCCAGCCATTTACATGCAAATGGGAAAAGGGATGCATGGAGAACATCTGCATGGAAAACCTTCACACTCTAATAGAAATAATTATTGAGCAATGTATAATATACTTGCTAGAACTATGGTACCTATATTCTTGTCATCACTGGACTTTCCTTCATTTTTTTTAAAGGACAGACTTTTTCAATCCTTTTAATAGCCTTGTCCCTAACTTGCACAGTTGTTAAATATTTAACTTCAGTTCAGTTGATTTTTTGTTATCTGAATGTAAACTGCCTTTACGTACATTATGTGTGTCTGATTAACACCTTTCTTTTATGAAAATAACAAATTTAAATTTTACAGAACTAGCCTGAAGGCAATTATCTGTAGGATAAGCAATGTTAAAATCCTACCTAGTACATTCATGGGATCATGCATAAACTTAATACCTGATTTGAAAGGATTTAAGTTCTCATTTATTTTGCTACTCTGAAAAAGGATTTCAACTTGGAGTGATGTAGAGTGAGTGGAAGACCCATATGTAGAGAACAGTAATTAATGAGACAGCACATCTAGTGCTAGAATATTTATCAGTGATGCAGATATTCCATATACCTAACTGTCTGTGTTCTGTATTATATTGTTTTCATCCTGTAACCTGTTATTATGCTTTATAACTTTGCATATAATTTTTCATCTCTTCGGGCCTTTTGGCAGTGTCGTATGAAAAATGTAGAGAAAAGATATAGTTACTTTTGACAAAAAGGGGCAAAGGTATGTTTCATCAGAACTAAGACAATTTAAGCTTTTATATGCAGGGATAAAAGTGTGTAGAGGCAGTAGACAGGAGGAAGAAGTTTTGTTTCGAATATGTTCATATTGTGGACAGCAAGGCAGACTGACTACAATAAAAAATGTGGGAATACTAAAGGTGGAATTACCTAAGCATTATGAGATACAGTGAAGGAATTTTGTAGCTTGAGGTGAAAATAACAGTCATTACAATAAATCCCTCTATTATTTGCTAATCTACTACTTGGATATAGAGCAATCTAAAGAGGTAGGGTGATCCCATTCGTTGAATGGGGAGCTGGGTCTAGCATACTCTGTCTGGGAGGCATTTTGTCTCAACAGGTTAGAAATTGTGGGACTTCTCCTGGAGCACTTTATCCCCAGTACATCTCTTCCTGAAATGCAGCTCTTTTCCCTTTGCTGATCTGTTCCCATTTAACAGGCAACTGGTGGTAGGTGGAAGAGAAATGTCCCTTCCTGCTTTGAAATACTAGCACTCTGGGGCTGTAGTACAGGGAATGGGCAATTTCTCAGTTTTTGTGGCTGCAGAAATTGTAATTTACATTATACTTAATCATATAGTTTCATGCTTTCCTTCTCAGTATCTACATAAGGTACAGTTTAAGCTGAATTTGTGTGAAGGTCTTGCTTTTCTCTCCTGAACTAACTTTTGTTGAAAACCTAAAGAGGGGAGAAACTGTACCTGATTCTTGTGGATTGGAGAGAAATCCAGGGGTCCCCTACCAAGACAAGAGTGTTCTCCCATGTGACACAAAGCACTGAGCTAGCATAAATTCAGTGCCCATTGAGATATGTTCAGGAGGTGATGACACATTAATTTTGAGGAGGTGGGCATTTTGCTATTTCAGACTTCACTTGTCCTCCTGCAGCCAGTAGAAAGACAAACATAAGCCCTATCAAATTTGTTTTATGCTGTGAGGGCGTGATTTTTTTTTATTCAGCTGGGTGGCTGACATTAGTGCTTATGTGAATCGGGCAACTGATCCTGCTGAAAACTTGCAGTTTTATCAGCTCTTTTGTGACTGGTTGGCTGGACACAGAAACTGTTGCTGGCACAGTGGGAAGAGTACCAATGCATAGATTTTGGGAGCTGGAGAGGAAAGAGCAGGTCTGTCCTTTTCAACAGTAACATCAGAAGTAAAAATTAGTGTAAGTCAGTAAGACCTTGGCTGGTCTGAGAGATGAGGTTGTGTGCCTACACCCATTCAAGTTTATGCTGTTATATGTAGCCAAAGAGGACAGATCCTGAGCTGGCACATTAGGATCCACAGTATCAGAGCAAATATAAGGTAGTTTAGTCTGAAACTGGCAACATTTTTATGTGTTTCTGTCTTCACTGTCAGTAGAAAAACCACCCAAGCACCTGTGCAGTAGACAGTAATACCCTAATCAGCAAAAGAAGGATGGTAAAACTTTTGCTTTGTTGTGCCCCTTTAGGTAGCAGAGACAGTTGTTGCCACAGTGTGCACCATTTGCTACAAATCCTCATAGTCTAAAATTCATCAGCCAAAGTTTTTTATCCTGATGATTACTCTCATCCTTTAATTTCTTAAAGCTTCAGGAGGTGTTGATAATAGGTTAAATGATCCAAGAATCACTGTACAGACACTGTACACCATCAGCTGTACAGTTACAGCTGATACATGGACTCAGGGTCACTTTCTGAACCTCTGAATGAGGCTAATAGGAAGAAAAAATTATTTCAGTCTCTAAAAGAAAGAGCTTGTGGCACAGAAGGTTGCTGAATTTTATTGCTTTTTCTACAGCAGGAGAGTATTCAAGAAGAATTGAAAGGAATAAGGGGCTTAGGTTTGAAACGATTTTGCTGCCTTCATGGGCATTAAAAGAGGTGCCTGAGTAAGGAAAAAAGCATGAGAGTTCAATTTTTCCATTTGCATTTGTAGATTCCAATAAATGTATTTTTGTAGTAATAAAATGGATGAATCAAGAACATTTCCCCTAAGGCTTGAGGAGCAGCTTTTTTATCTCTTCCTTGGATTCCTTGGATACTATTATTCACAGAATAATAGTAATAAAGAAGTTAAACCAAGACAAGTGTTTGTAATGAAACAAATTCCCTGGTTTGTTTTGTTTTCATTTTAAGGCTTGTGAAAACAAAAAATTGTCATTTGCTAAGGGGATATGGGGTGATGAGCCTTTGTTGGGGTTAACTTATAACAGTGGTTCACAAACAATTGACTTTGGGCCAGCAGTTGCCTTCAGCATGCTGTAACTGCTATCAGTTTGTTTTAAAACAGTTGTTAAAATATCCTGAATGACTTCATAACATCATTACTTTTCTGTTAAACCCATTGCTATGATTGCTGAAGAAATGATGGGTGATTACTAATGGCACTCTTGAATAGGAGTGGAAATTAACATGAAGCTAACCTTGTAGGTAAAGTCTGCACCATACTAGTGGAAGGCCTTACATTCTGCCCTCCAGAGACTGTAGGTCTTCTTCTGAATTTGAGAAGTCCTACAGAAATTGTTTATAAGCTTCAAAGGTGATCCAGAAAGCACATTACCAGGTTACCTGACATGGGTTTTTTTGGGTTTGTGGTTTTTTTTGTTTTGTTTTGTTTTTTTGAATGGCTTATCCTCTGTCATTAATAAAATACAATACTGTGCTATCTGCTGCTCTTTCAGACATAGTCCCTTGCTCTGGCAGTGAATGAGATGGGCATCCAGCTATGAAGCAGAAACTCTATTTGTGTGTGTATTGGTTTGATCAAAGTTACATAATTAGTGCTTTTGTTGTGCATTAATTATTCATGAATAGAGGCCTTTCAAGGAAAGAAAAATGTGAATCTTCTTATGACACAAAGCCAAATCTTTTTAATAGTCAAAGTAGCGGTCTAAGAATGGTGTTGTTGTTTGTTTCCACCAAATTGCGTGTTCTGCACTGTACGCAAGTGCAAGTTCTGCTTGGTGTGCAGTCTTAATTATTTAGGAGCTACATATCTCTGTCCTTTCTTTTCTAAAAATAAGCAGTCACTCTAGCATATGCTGTTCTGAGAACTTAACAAGAGTAGTTTTGTGTACTTGAACCCTTTCTTATGTAATTCCCACTCCTGAAATGTTTTTGTTCAAGTGCTGAAGTAGTTCTGACCATAAAACTTCTGGTGTTCTTTGCCACTGATASAGTCTTGTGCTTGTTTGGTGGGTGGGAAGTAAAACCTGAAAACAGGCACCAAAATGGTATCTTCAAACTGGTGAAAATATACCATGCCAAGGGAAGATACTCCCTTCCTCATAGCCTTCTTTCCCTTCCCAATGGTTTTCTTTATTCACTCCTTCATATTTTCTGAAGAATTCCTTTTGTGACTAATTTCATATTTTGACTCAGTTCTGTCGTTTTTTTAATCCATCCAGCAGGATTGTCTAGTCAGCATGAGAAAGTTTCAGAGGTGGTCTCAATTTACATATATACAGCATTTATCACAATTTGGCACTGTCCTTTTGAACTCTTCTCTCCCCTGCGAGCCCTGTTTGTTGAATTCAAGTCATTTTACTCTATGCATATAGATCGTTATATAGAGATTTTTCTTTCCTCATCACTTTCATTTCTCTCTGGATTCCCCCCAGTTAATGCACCTCTTGCACTGACTGTTAAGCAAAACTTAATAGATACATTTGTATCCAGAATCTGCATTTAAACCATTGACCTGCATTGTGATGCCTTGACATGCATGTACAATCACCTGGAATTTGTGACTGTTTTTTGCAGAAGATAATGCATGCTGTTTCAAACTCCTGAAACAGTTTGAATGTCCAATTAGATGGGAAGTGTCTTAAGAGGATTGTGATGGATGGCTATAGGCTGTTTCGTAAAGACAGGCAGGGAAGAAGAGGAGGAGGAGTAGTGCTCTATGTTAAGGAGAACCTTGAATGTATAGAAGTCAATGATAGTGATTGTGGAAGCGCTGTGGAATGCCCTTGGGTCAAGATCAGAGGGGTCATCTCCAAGGGGGATATTACAGTATGCATCTGCTACTGACCTCCAAACCAAGACGATAAGGCCAACAAAGCAATATTTGGGTCACTTAAGCAAGCTTTGGATCAACAGACTTCAACTACCCCGACATTTGTTGGAAGAATAATGCAGCAGCTCACGTCATCCATCAAGTTCCTGGAACGCGTAGAGGACTGCTTCCTCATACAAATGCTAGATATGCCAACCAGGAATGAGGCACTGCTGGTCTCACTACTCACAAACCAAGAAAACCTGCTTTGTAATATCTCAGTTAGTGATGGCCTTGGCTGCTGTGATCACAGTATTGTGGAGTTTGGGATCCTGCTGAGCATGCTGAAGGTTAATACTAACACAAAGGTTTTAGATTTTAAAGAGCAAACTTCAGCCTGCTCAGAGCTCAGTTGGGGGGGATTCTGTGGGAAGTTTCCATGGAGGATGAAGGAGCTAGTGAGTGCTGGGAGTTTTTCAAGAACGGTCTCCTGGAAGCACAGAAACAGTTCATCTCCTTTAAAGGTAAGGGAATTAGGTGGAGCAAGAAACCCCCTTGGCTTAACTGTGAACTTCTGAGTCTGCTCAAAACCAAAAGAGGAGCATACCAGAGATGGAAAAGTGGACCAATACCCGTTGAGAACTACAAGGGCATTGCCAGGATGTGGAGGGATGCAGTTAAAGAAGCAAAAGCTCAGCCTGAATTGAAATTGGTCAGAGGTGTCAAAAACTACAAGAAGGGGTTCTTCAGGTACCTAAACAACAAGCAGAAACAGAAAGAAAATATTGGCCCACTGTTAAACAGGAGAGGCGAATTAGTCACCAACAACGCTGAAAAGGCAGAGGTTCTTAACACTTCCTTTACCTCTGTCTTTACCAGCACTGTTTGTTCCCAGGCCTTGGGAACAAAAATCCAGGTTGATGCAAACACAGACTCACCGTCAGTGAAGGAAGAGTTGGTATGTGAACTATTACAGGAGCTTGGCCTCTACAAATTGATGGGCCCTGACGATATCCACCCGAGGGTGTTAAGAGAGCTGGCCGACGTCCAGCTGCTAGGCTGCTCTCCATAATCTTTGAGAAATCATGGAGATTGGGGGACATCCCAGAAGACTGGAAGAAGGCTAATGTCACCCCCATCTACAAGAAGGGCTTGAAGGAGGATCCAGGAAATTAACAGGCCCATCAGTCTTACTTCAGTCCCTGGGAAAGTTATGGAACGAATCCTCCTGGGGGCTATCACAAATGAAGCACATGATTGGGAAAAGCCAGCACGGCTTCTCCAAAGGTAAATTGTGCTTGACAAACCTGATCGCCTTCTATGACAAAGTAACCTGCTCGGTTGATGGGGGGTGAGCAGTGGACATTGTCTGCCTGGGTTTCTCCAAGGCTTTTGATTCGGTTTCCCACAGCCTCCTCCTAGAGAAACTGATGTGTTACGGTCTAGACAAGTGATCTATGTGGTGAGTGGGGAACTGGCTGACAGGCCGCACCCAGAGGGTGGTGGTAAATTGCTCCTTTTCAAACTGGCAACCTGTCACCTGTCAAGCGTATCCTGATGAAGTTTGCTGATGATACCAAACTGAGTGGGGAAGTGGACACTTTGGAAGGGAGAGCCACCCTGCAGGAAAACCTGGATGGGCTGGAAGAGTGGGCTAACAAGAACCTTATGAAGTTCAACAAGGACAAGTGTGAGGACTTGCATGTGGGAAAACATAATCCAGGAGTGCAGCACAGGCTGGGATCTATCCGGCTGGGGAGCAGCTCTGTGGAAAGGGACCTGGGGGTCCTGGTGGACAACAAGCTCAATATGAGTGTGCTGCTGCGGCAGGGAAAGCCAACAGGATGCTGGGTTGCATCAACAAGGGCATCACCGGCAGAGATAAAGGAGTTATTATCCCACTCTACTCAGCGCTTGTCAGGCCACACCTGGAATTTGGTTCAGTTTTGGTCCCTGCTATACAAAAAAGACGTGGAGAGGCTGGAGAGGGTCCAGAGAAGGGCCATAAAGATGATCAAAGGACTGAAAAGCCTGCCATATGAGGAAAGGCTCAGAGAAGTGGGTTTGTTCAGCCTTGAGAAAAGAAGGTTTAGGGGAGACCTTATCACTATGTTCCAGTATTTAAAGGGTGGCTACAGAGAAGATGGAGACTCCCGTTTTATAACGAGTCACATGGACAAGGGGTAATGGGTACAAGTTATTCCTGGGGAGATTCTGATTGGACACAAGAGGAAAATTTTTCACAATGAGAACAATCACCCATTGGCACGATCTCCCCAGGGAAGTGGTGGATTCCCCAACATTGGACAGGGTGCTGGGCCATCTTGTCTAGACCATGCTTTTGCAAGAAAGGTTGGACCAGATGATCGTTGATGTCCCTTCCAACCTGGTATTCTATGATTCTATGGTAAGTTAGAACCCAATTTATAAATTATTTGGGCAATTTGAAAAGTCTCAATCGGTACAACCAGAGAATTGATTTTTGTAGCTTTTGCTACAACATAGTGTTTCTTTTAAATCTTTTAATTGAAAAGCAGTCATCTCTCTGAGGTCTAGGAGGTAAAGGTGACATGGTGTTATTATGAAAGTGATTAAGAGTTTAGCATATGATGTTACTGATAAAGAACAGAAATATATTTTTAGTAAACTCATGCTTGAATTTTTACTTTCTACACAGACTGCATCCTCAGCTATTAAAGGTGCTATCCAGCTGGGAATAGGATACACAGTAGGAAATCTTACATCAAAACCAGACAGAGATGTTCTTATGCAAGACTTCTATGTAGTGGAAAGTGTCCTCCTACCAAGGTAAGGACAAGCCTATTCAATTTATTTTCAATAGAATTTCATAATGAAACTCTAATTCAATATTTCAAACAAGGATTGTTTTCCAGTTCTAACAAAATGGGGTTAGAATAAATTTAATGTATGAGAACTTGAAAATTATCCTGTCTTCGTGTTGTCACTGAAAATGAAGGTAGGGAGAAAACTGGGAATATCACACTTCAACTGACGATTTGAGACTTGTCATTTCTAGAGAAGGAAAGTAATTGCGACACTTTCAATTAAGGGAGCTGTTAATTACAATTGGAAGTGATTTGTGGATCTATATGCAATTAAGTATTATGTCTAACATTTACATGTTTATTTAGTTTCAGTTTAGTTTCTAAAAATGGATAATAATACTTGCCATTTTGTTCAGGTGGTGTCAAAATTTATGAAAATTCAAGTCCTGCAGTGTTAAGAGTAATGTAAGAATTTACACTACATAAAATTCTAACCAGGACTTTAGCCTGTGACAAGGCTCAACTCTTACTAGCTGACTCAGGTTGTGCACCATTACTGCTTTGCATTTGGCCACCTCAGCTTGTATCACTGCCAAGTTGATGGTATAGAATTTGTAGTAATACAGTTACACTGATGACAGAAATCAAGGTCATATCATTTTGGGGGTTCAGAAGCTGAAGTACAGCGCCATGTAACTTCTCAAAGTTACATATGCTAGGAATGGACGAAGAAGGTTTAGGAAAAATATATTTCAAAACCAGGATGACTTGCTCTGTTCAGTTTTGTCTGGGTTCTTAGAAGTGCTAAGTACCAATAGTGCCCATCATTTCCATAAGGACATGCTATGTATGCAGTATTTCCTGAATTTCGGACTGCTTTCTATGAGTTTTTCAAAGTTTTGTTCATGTGCAGTTTGAATACTACTTCATAAACTGTTTCTAATAATTTACAATCCTTAAAAATTACTGATGTCACTGAAACGAAGTTAAACTGACAATGTACAAAATAATTGCAGGCACTTTAAAGCTGATCTCTCCTCATGTAAATTTGCTTGATTCAGCTCCTGTTTTCCTCTGAACTGAGATATCCTTTAAGGAGAAGAAAATTTATTTCTTATGTGAAATGAAGCTTTTACATTACAATCTTTAGTTCCTAGTAATTGGGGGTATTCATATCCTTGTTCTGGTGTTAACTATAAGGTTTGTGCACAGTTTTGTAGTCTTTCTCTTGTAGATTAGGTAAATATAAAAAACTTAACTGTGTGCATGTGTTTTCATACACTGTAATCACAAATTTTGTTTGTTTAAAAAAATCCAAATTACAGCTGAGAAATTTGCATGTCATATAGCGAAGTTTGTATTGGTCTAAAAATGGAGTGAGGGGGAGTGAGCCATCATATTTGTGAAATGTGTGACTGTGACAGCGGTGCAGGCTTTTGTAGTTCGGCTGTGATACCAGCTTTGTTGTTCCTGGAAATTATATGAAACATACATGCTAAAACTGTTTTTTTACATAGTACAGTTCTGGGGAAAAAATCTAATCTTTACCTTTTTTTAACATAGTTTTAAAGGAATAAAATTCAAAGGGTAAAATAAAATGGTTTGTAGTCCATAGCATTGCATATGTCTTCTCTCCTTTGAAACTTACATGCATGTACACTCAGAAATGACTTTTCCTGTTTTGTGTTGAGTTTAAGGGAGAACTGGGAGAGATCCCTTCTGGCTTAAAAAGAAAACAAAGGCAGAAGGAATAGCCTGTTTGCACTAACATAAAATGTATTATAAAAGCTTTAGTAGCACCTTTCTGGACAGTTTCCTATAAATAAATAAATAAATCATATGAGGAAAATTAGAGAAATGAAAGTAATGGTCAGAGCAGCATAGCTTTTTCTTGCATAGCTGTCTAGTAAGCAGGTGTGTATAACATAGTGAGTCATCTTGACTGTAACAAAGAGCCTCTCTATAAAGAGCATTTGCTGATAACATTCTCTGTGAAACTAAAAATTGGCTATCCATAGCAATCTCTTAAAACCATGACACTTGATTTCTTATGCTAATGCACAGAAATGTCAAATTTCACGTTCTTCCTATGTCTCAACGTAAGATGTATGTTCATTTATCTAAAATGGTTTCAATCCAAAGTGGTATTGCTTTGCATAAATTGTAATAATTTAGGATCGCACATAATGATACAGGCTTCTTTCTTGCTGGTTGAGGGTGTTGGTACATTGAGTCTTTCATGATGGCATTATGTGGATCGCTTCTGAGTCATATCTATAAGTAGCTTTGTTGCCCTAGTTGGAGGTAAAAAGTTAAAGTTGTGTGTTCTTTCTGGATAGGGCTGCGCTCCCAAGGTGCACCTCAGATGCTCTTCACTTTTTCCTAGTACCGACATCTGAATGCAGTATTGTTAAAAGTCATTACTTTAATGACTGCATCCACACGCACACTTTGGATTGGTCTGGGTTGAAAGCAATTAGTTGAAATAAGTTACACCGGCATGTCCAGTGGGCTCACCTCTACCTGGAAGAACCCCGGAGCAAGCCAAGGTTAAGTAAGCTTTTTGTGAGATGTCTGCAGCTGGAGGAGAATCTGGCAGTGCAGCAAGTGTGGTGCTGAAAGCAGTCGCTTACCAAGCAAGCAGCAGTATTTTCCCACTTGCTTTGGGTACGCATAATTCAGCTGCAACTCCAAGCAGGATATTAGCTGAACTTCCCTTTCACTGTGGCCAATTCACAGCAACCTGCCTCTTCGCAAGCTGTCCTGCTCCACCTTCCTCCCGTTTTTCCCTGCATCCACCTCATCTCATCTGGGTCTGGCAGCGACGTGAGAGGACAGCTGTTTTGCAGAATCACAGGCACACCTGCTGCTTCGTCAGCAACAGGAGTGCTGTTATGGTGGCAGTGATGAAACAGACCTGAGGTAGTAGAAATGCAGTGAAACAGCAGCCTGCGCGCCGGCAAACAAAATAGTGTTATCTGTGCCCTTTTACTGTTAGAGGAAAATAGTCAACAGTTGTTTATAAATCTTATCAGTTGCAGATGATTAATAGTCTCTGCGCATCTCTCAGCCCCTGAAGTAAACTTCAGCATCACATGTACCTCAGCTTCAGAAACCATAGCAAAACACTTCCAGTGGTGTTCAGGATTCATGAAGGAGTGTCCTGGTTTCAGCTGGGATAGAGCTAAATTTCTTCCTAGTGCTGTGTTTTGGATTTAGTATGAGAAGAATGTTGATAACATACTAATGTTTTTAGTTGTTGCTAGGTAATCTACTACTCAAGAACTTTTCAGCTTCCCATGCTCTGCCAGGTGCACAAGAGACTGGGAGGGAGCATAGCCAGGACAGCTAGCCCAGCTGGCCAACGGGGTATTCCATACCATGTGACGTCATGCTCGGTATATGAATGAAAGGCGGGGTCCAGGAAGCGGCGATCGCTTTGGCCATTGCTCGGCGGGTGGTGAGCAATTGCATTGTGCGTCACTCATTTTATATATTCTATCATTATTATATTATTATCATTATTATTATTATTATTATTCCTTCCTTTTCTGTTCTATTAAACTGTCTTTATCTCAATCAGCGAATTTTTTTCCCCGATTCTCTCCCTGTCCCACTGCGGGGAGGCAGGGGAGTGAGCGAGCGGCTGTGTGGTGTTTGGCTGCCTGCTGGGTTAAAACACAACAAAGAGGGAGAAAAACACCAGGAAAAAAAAGGCAGTTCAGACCTGAACATAACTGCCCTGCTTATTGTGGAAGTTACTGATGTAAATTAGAAATAACTCCATGGATTGCAGGTTATGCCTGCTCCAGAGTTACTTTATAACTGGGTTAAATTGATCAGAGATTAGCCCAGATTCATTTAGATGTTTATTTCAGGAAGTGAGTTTGAGTGAAGTACAGATATCTCTGTACAGTGGGTGGATTTGAATTGCAAAGGTGCTTGCTTTCATTGTAGTGGTGGAGGGGGTGGAAAAATGCCTTTGTCGCTTTCTGCTTCACATTGTGGCATCCACTTCATCCCTTTCTCTTCGGGCTGCCCAGGAGTTTATAACACGTTGCTTTTGGGAACTAAGTGAGGTATCATTAGGGGTTGCTATAAAGGAATTCGTTGAGAACTGCCATCCAGACTGAGTTTAAATGGCACTATGCAAATGTGCTCCTTGGACTGAGAAACAAATGCAGTCTGCAGTGACCCATTTGATTCTGAAGATACGGTGTCTGAAGTCTGCACTCAGGTCCCTGAATAGGGTGAAACCACCGGGGGAACTACTCCAAGTAACCTCTCTTCTGGCTTTTAAACACTGCTTTGGAAATCTGGCAACGGAGTTGATTACCTGGTGCTGGTACTACGGCAGCAGTGGCTGAAGGGGTCAGTGGAAAGACTGTGCATCCTGCCTGTGCTTTCTATGCTCTGTCCTATGACTCAGCTGTGTGGGCCATATACTCCCCTTCCTGCATCATGCTCTGTGCCCCTGACTTCCTTGGTTGGAACCAGTTCATTTCCTGGTGGCACATTGTCTCCAAATCAGTCATCTGTGCAATGTGGCTACAGCAATGTTTTGACAACTACAGTGTGACTATTTCTTTTGTTTACAGCTACATCAGAGCCTGTTAACATTGCTCTGCGATGAAGGCTTGCTACCAAGAGATGCAGCTAGCCTTCTCTGCTCCTTCAGATAGGTGTGCTATCTCCTGAGTACATCCTGTGAGGGTGAGGCCATAGTAAAGAAAAGCTGCCAAGAATCGTATCTGGGTGTCTTGTTTAGCAAAATTCTTGCAAGCCACAGGATTAGCCATTAAAAATATAGTTAGTTTTAGTTCATTTTTAGTTTGACGTTGCACCACTTACACTTTAAATCAACCCTCAGCATTTACTAAGAGGCAGGTTAAGATGCACATACTGTCATTTCTAGATGTCCTTGATTTAAAAAAAAAATCTAAAATGTAAGTATTGAAGCAAACTCACATAGTAAGCTTAATATCTCTTTTTTTTATTCTGCCTACCAATCTTTTGCTTTTCTGTAGTCTTACAGCTAAGGTTATTAAAATACCTCATAAGTTACAATTGCTTCCTGATCTTTCCAAAGCCTATATCGTTTGTCATAGCTCATATACAGAGACTTGAGTTCCTCAAGATTGCCAGAATCAAAGCTGGTGTTAAAAGCCTTTATTTTTCCTTTTCTTTTTTTTTTCTAATAGACCTGTGCCTTAAACTATATGAGAGGAAAATGATAAAATTACCTCCTTTTTTTATAGAGGACATTTCTGTTATGTCCAAAGCTCCATTTTGCAGATTAATTTTTTTGTCAACAGATCACAGGTATTTTTGTTGTTCAACTTCAAAGACATAGTTGTGCCCTTGACACTCTCTAGCCTGCTTCAAAGTTGTTACATGCGGTGCTTTGCACATATACTTTAATCCAGCCAGAGTGAAACGCACTTGTAAAATGCGCTAAGAAAATGTGGGGAGAAACCACAAAATACGTTCTCTCAGGAGCTGATAGAGTGGAAGGTGAATAATTACATCTCTAAATAAGGTTGAAATGTATTTACATCAAGCATTCTGTAGAGTGGAAACTGTCCTTTTCGGGTAAGAGCAAGGACATACTCAGCCACAGGAATTTGAAGGTTTTCCATTACTGTAGGAAATCACGGGAAATGAGGGTGCTTCTTCTGTTAAAAGTAGCCACGAGGAAACCTTACAAACTTTATTCCAGAGGGGTAACCAAGAAATTTTAAATTTGTGTCAAGCTTGCATCTTGTATCACAGAAGAGCTTACTGTTGGGATCCTGTAAACTATTCTATTAGGCAATAAAGCTGAGACTAATTAATATATTTAACAGAAATGGTAGGGTATGATAAAAAGCTCTGGTAACCTTTACTAAAAGGGATTTTTAAGATGATTTTACAAAGAATAAGGAAACTTGTCTGCATAGTGAAATTGACTATCATGTCTGTAATAAAGGAAGCTGATGTGCTCTAAATGTATGGAATTGCCCTCTGTGTAGACGCTGTTCCAAACTAATTGCTCTGTTTTGCAATCATTAGGGAATAAATCTCCACTTACTATGCATTCCTGTCCACCTGCAGACCCAGTATTGGTCATTTTGCTCCGTATGCACTTATGAACTGACTTGGATCCATGGTATTATTACAGCAAACCTCCTATCTTCATTTCAGCCTGGTGAAGTTCCAACAACAGCACATGTTCTGGTGTAGTAAGGACATGTAATCTATTTATTGCCATGCTTTCACAAAAGAAGCTTTTGATTTATGGCTTCAGGAAGCAGATTTATAAAGGTATTTATGTACTGAAAGGTAGGGCTTTTTTATAAAGTTTGGATGATTGATCTTCCCTGACAACTATGTGGTGGTTCAGCAGAGAACACTCTGTTCTGTTCTTGTCTGCATTTTACAACAATTAAATGCATTTACAAATATGCCCCTAAGTTGCCAGTGTAGCTATATACGACCCCTGTGGCATCCTCATATTGCACAAAAATTCAATGAGACGCATCCAGCTATATAAAATTTAATGTCAGACAAGACTGGCGGTGTTCAGAGCAGCTGAAAGACCTTATAAGAAAAAGCATTAGCCAATCTTAACTGTAAAGACAAACTACCATCTTCAGCCTAGTATCCTATTGATTTCCATTTTTTTACTATATAATGGAACAATAAAATACATGTGGATTTGATTTTAATACCTTGGAGTTGTGGAGGTGGACTATAATATGATTAGATGAGTTCATTAGGACTTGGCAGCCTTCACTAGTTGTTAACCATATGGTTTAGCACTCCAAGAAGCAGCAGTATTCTCATGTCTTTGTATGTATCCTTGGTCATCCACAACCACCTTTTTATTTGTGATTTCCAGGCAGAAATCAGGTTGTTTTTTCCCTCCTTTCGTCTTCTATCCAAGAGTCTAAAGTATATGCATTTCTGGAGCTTGAGAAAGCTTGTTCTCCAGCTCACACTGTTTAATTAGCAGCAGTTCAGTTCTGTTGGATTTTTGCGGTATGCGTGCAGGGGCAGCTAGGTGGGCTGGGGAGACTTCTGTTATCAAATTGTTATTAATGGAAGGTGACAAGTTCATATGACAAGCATTAATTGTACAGGATGAAAGCTCTTAAATATTTGCGTGATATTTAATTTAGTCTTTGCAGGAATGTTGCTTAGAGTTTATTCCTTTTCATATCTGTGTGAATTCCTAGCTCTTTTTCTTTTTTTTTTTTTCTTTTTTATATACTTTGGATATTCTTACTGCCAAATGTAGAGGTACATGCTGCATTTCTGAATAATTTAATTAGGGTAAAAGAGTAAAGAAGTGCTGAAAGAGCTGATTTTGGCCACTGTGTCAAGTCTTGGATTTTGTACTCATCTGTTTATCAAACCATTCGGAGACTGACCAAAATTTGTCTTAAAGCTGTTCTTGTTTGTGTTGAAATCATAGTGTAGAACTTTACTGTTCTGCTTAAAAGCCTTCTTTTATTTTCCCTCATAAATGAATCCACAGGCAGTTTTTATATATTTTTTTCTTCTGGCAGTGTTTTGCTGCTGACCTTTTCCTTTAGCTTAAATCATGTAGTATTCATCTCAAGACTCATACAACTGCAGCCTAAAAATACAGTGAGATGGTAAATATAAAACAAGGAAAAGAACGAAGGAGGCTACAATGATTTTTTTTTTTTCCCTCCTCCTTTAAGAAAGACTGTCTTCCAGGCTGGTCACCCTAGTAGTCTTTGTGTCTCTTCTAGGTTGAATCTGTATCTTGTGTATAACTGCATACCATTTTCCAGAATTCCCTAAAGGGTCTGTATCCTGTGTTCCTATTTAACCAACTGAGCATGTAAGCTAGTGCTGGTTTAGATTGAGGTGGGATAAAATACGTGACATGGCAGGCAGACAAACAGAAAAGCACTTTGAGGTCAGCAAAGCCAGAGTGGCTTCCCCATCCTGGACTGTACTAGCAAGGAAGAAAGAGATACTATAACTGCAGTTAGCCTGCAGAAGAGACTAATGCTGAGATTGCCGTTTCATAAATAAGGCTGAGCCAATCGGTGTTTGCTGGCACCAAAAAACGTATGTAGTCCTGCTTTCTTCTCACTGCTCTGGCCACACGGTTCTGCCCTCTGTGTTGCGCTGTCCTTAGTATCCATCTGACTCCCCTGCAAACCAATTCAGGTCACCAAGCTAGTGTGAAGTTGTTTTGCTCCATTGACTTTCAAACTTTTTGCAAGAGCTATGTAAGATGGGGTGACCCTTCCGGCGTCAGTAAGCTATTAGTCTGGCTTACCTTGGAGGAGTATCAAATTGTAGCATTAGTTTAAACCCTATCTTTACGGAAATGGATATGGGTGGTGAAAAGTCATTTCCTTTAAGGTGGGAGAAGGGAATTTGCGGGCAGTATTCTGTCTCTCACAGACATTTCTATTGCACTGATTAATCATGATAAGGGGGTTTATCTGCATTTATGACTCTTGTCTCAGAAGGCCAATAGTTGAGTTAGGCAGCTTTACAGTAAAACTAGCTGCAAGAAGGAAGTCGCTAAAAATTGCTCAGTAATAATTGGGTCTGGTTTATTTTTGTTTTTGTTTTCAGTGAAGGGAGCAATCTCACCCCTGCTCATCATTACCCTGACTTCAGATTTAAGACCTATGCACCTCTTGCCTTCCGCTATTTCAGAGAACTTTTTGGTATCAAGCCTGATGATTACTTGGTAAGAGCTTGCAGTTTTCCTTTGAGTTACAAATTATTATAATGTGTACTAGTTTGATAGTGACAGAAGAGGATGCTTTAATGGTGCCCAAATGAGTAGTAAATTTTATATGTGGGGTGGTTTATAACTAGTGAATATTTTTAATGTTTTATGAAAATTTTAATTCTTCATCTTTGAGACAATTCCTATAAAAACCTGCCTTGTTAATTGACTAGAGTAACTTCAGTATTACTGCTCATTCAGGTCATTGTTTCTAGAGAAGTTATAATCAGTACAGTGACTTCTACCAATTCAGTTCTAATAAAGTGCTTTTGTGTTATTTGCGTTACTTATTCACTTCATTAAAGAAGTGTTTGGCTGCAAATGTTCCCATCTAGCCTTGAGGAAAGTGGGTGGCAGGCTAAAAAAGAAGCATGTTAGAGTATTTCCTTTGTTCTCTGTATTTTATAGTTTGAAGACAATCCTTCTCAGTATTCGACTGGTTACGTGAGAAAAAAGTGAAGCATTTGCTGCCATGATAAAAGCAGGCTTTACTTGGTAGGACAACTTTGTGCACTGCCAGGGATGAGGATCCACTATTTTAGTTCTCCTGTAGTTCTGCTTTTGGAAGGGTATTGTGAAAGCAGAGCTGGATTGTTTTCTAGATGTTTGCCTCATATCCAGTTTGTCTCATGCCGGTCCACCCAACAAATCGGAGTCCCGGTACAAATCAGCAGTTTTGTACATCAGAGTTTTATTGTTAACTTTTTTTTGAGTAAGTTTTTAGACCTTTTTGTTCCATTATTGGTAACTGTTTATTTAAAACCAAAAGAATTTGAAAGAGCTTGAATGTATAAAAAAGAAAAATTGGTTAAATGGTTCTGAAACATTACTTAACATATTACTTCACTGTCTTCTGTGGTGTTCGAGTGTGTTACAAGGATTTTTTTCCTTCTTGGACAATGAGCCTAAAAGCAAAACTTAGCTGATTTTGCTTTTATTTAGGTTGAATGTGGGTGTCTGATTTTAATTCTTCAGTGCTACATACGGATTTTGTATCACTAACCTTCATGACAATAGTTATATCTAAAAACTGATCATTCCTTTGAATTATAGATGTTAGTAGCAGGGAAATACAGTTGGGTTGGAGTTTTATAAAGGTGTCATTATGTGATATGTTGCTTATCTATCTCCTTTTATGGACCTGGCCAAAAGTGAAGTATTCGGGCTGTGTTGCCAGCTGCTAAAAAGATTGTACTTTCTAGAGTAAAACTATTGTCACCTGCAACTTCTATTCCATCTGAGGAAGCATTTGCAGTAGCATATATAGACAGACTGCTTGCTGTTGATAAGAGATTTGTGATACTCAGCTTAGCTACAAAATGACTAATCCCTGAGGGAAATTCCCAGTAAAGGCAACATGTTGCAGATTCTTTTTCCTCTTGGCACAGCAGAAGACACTAGTGATACGTTTCCATGGGAAAGGGGCAACTAGAAAAGCTAGTTTCAAGATTAAGTGCACCTTCTTTTCTTGAAAATGCAAAAACAGATTTTGTTCAACAAACTATATTTTTGTGAAATATAGTTGAAATTTCAGTGTGTGTTGTAACTGATACATGCCTCTGTTAGGGTTATACTTGTTCTGCAAGCATGTTAGAATCCATTTCTGTTGTTTCTGATTCTAAATGGACATCACTTTGCAATCAGAGCAGGATGCAGTCCCTTGCAGTCCAGAGGCAGATGTGATCAGAGGGGTAATATGATCATAGAACAAAACTATTTTTAGTTTGGGACCCTTTTCCCAATTGGTTATGACCAAAACATCTGGAGTTTGCTCCCAATAGCATGTGTCAGAGTTCTGGCTGAACAGTCCCTCTTGTTTCTGTGAAATCTGGATCTGTCATGTAGTGACCGTAATTCCAAGTCAGTATCTAAAACACTTCACTGTAACAATATGCCAACTGATTGTCCAACTGCGTCTGAAGGGGAAGGGAAGTAGAGGAGAAATTACAGCAAGCATATGTGAGTTTACACTGTTAATTTGCAATGACAAAGCCCAAAGATTTACAGTTTCACCTTTTCCAAGGAGGTTGAACAGTAATGCACTGTTAAGAGTCAGACTGCATAATGAGGGTAAATACATTTGAACGGCTGGTAGAACTAAACTGTCACTGGAAACCTCATGGAGTACTGGCATTTTTCAGGGAAACTTCTTGATCATAAAGTACTTAATTGTCAGGGGCTTGGGGATTTTCTTACTTTTCAGTTTTGATTTGGCTTTCATAAGTGTCCAGTCAAAATTAGCTGGGCTCTTTGTATAGCAGCACTTGGTGGGTAGACTTTTATTTTACAGGAATGAACCGAACTGTAAAATGACCAATAGACCAGTGTAGGTTAATAACTTGTGCTTATGCTATACTGTTTTACTGAGCTTTAATGTTTAGGATAATTGGTTTCAAATGCTTACAACAACGACAATTATTCATGAAGCTTTATATATTTTGGCAAGAAAAACGCAGGGGTTGCAATACAACTGCTGATTTGCTCTGAAGGTCTGTAGTGTTACAGATCAGTATTGCTGTTCTATCTGTAGACAATTGCAGCTATAGGATTAATAAGAAAGGTCTCTCATATTAATTGGTACTGAGTGAACTGGAGAAGCAGGGAGAGAAACAGGAAACGTTTTTGTAGCATGCAAAAGTCTCTTAAAAATTGCAAGCATGGGAAAAGCCTCAGCTGGAGCCAGGGTAAGAAAATGCATTAAGGCAGTGGTTTGAGTCTATAGGAAGCATGCTTCTTTCTTTCAAGCGCTCACAAAAGAACGTATTTATTAGATTTTCTGGTATCACTTTTCTTTGCTATCACCACTGGCTGAAATCAATGGCAAGACTCCAGTTGAATTTAATAAAAGCTGTTTTCAACAAACAAAACTGTTTTTGCTTGTGGAATTGCTCAACTCATCTCAGGCAGTGACCCAATAAACCAGATATTTGTTACTGAAACAGTTATTCCTTTTGTTCTGAAAAGACCAGAAGACATACTGCACTGCTAAGAATAATTCCCTGGTGCTTACAATACTCATAATTCACATCCTGTGTAATTTTGTTTCTTTCAAAGACTGAAGCCTTAAAATACTGGACTGTACAGTAAATCTCCAAGTGTGTAAAATCGGTAATATATAACAAAGGAAAAGAGTGTGTGAATGAAAGTTTAGTGATATTATATTTTAAACAAGCTCTTGAGTTTAATATAAACAGATTTTTCCATGTTTTTGAGTTTAATGTCTCCTCTCCATTTAGTTTGATTGAAGCATGAAGTGTGAATTAATGGAGATTTAATAAATGTACATTAGCCTCTGTGTGAGATCTGGTTCTACTACTAAGGAATACTCCTTGGCGTCTTTTTGCTCCTTAATGTGATCGTAATTATTACTGTCTCCCTGTGGAAGAGAAAGCCTTTCTAAGCATCCAAAATAATGGTACTCCAAAACTTAATTTTTCCTCCTTACTGGTATTTAGTTTTTCTGTTTCAAGCTATACTGAGATTATTATTCTAATGGTTTCAATCCCAATTCACGGAAGAGGACTTGCCTGTTTGTCTATAGTGAGAAACCTCTACTCCCAGTGTGTTTGTCTCACATCTTCCTGTACCTGTTTCATAAATGGCTGTGAAAAGCGAACAGTTGCAGTGAAAATGTCATCTTAAGGCTTCTGACTCAGGAATTTGCAATGCTGATGGTGTGGGGATGGACTCTCTCCACCTCAACCACTTGTTTCACTCCAGGGAAAGTTCAGCTGGTGCAGTGGGACGTGAAGAGAGATCGTACGCTCGGCTGCCAACTGCTCTCCCATGGTTGTGCAGCATGTCCTGGGCAGAATGGAGTGTAACAACTGCCCTGCCAAATCTCAGCCAAATTACAGCTTGCAGTACAGTAGTAGAGTTGCTGCAGTTGAAGCCCAAAGAAGAAGCTCTATGATTCTCCTGTGCCTATTTGAACCTGCAGTTCTTTGTATTAAACTTGTGTTTGAGTAACACATGCGTTGGCAGTGAAAAACAATTTTTGTCTCTTCCAGTACTCAATCTGCAGTGAGCCTTTAATTGAATTATCCAACCCAGGTGCCAGTGGGTCCCTATTTTTTGTAACTAGTGATGACGAGTTCATCATCAAAACAGTTCAACACAAAGAGGCTGAGTTTCTTCAGAAGCTCTTGCCGGGTTATTATATGGTAAGTAATTGAAGACTGTATTTTACCAGTATATTTCCTGTTTCATATCACCCTTTTGAAGATTCAGTTTCATTTGTTGTCTTTTAATCTTGCATTGGCTTTATGTGTATTTTTCATAATATTTTTGACATTTTTTACCTGTCTTTCAACTTTGTACTCCACACACCCATCAGAAAGAATAGCTATACGTCAAGAACATATTTTAAGATAATAATTGCTGTTCTTTTAGCATGCAAGATGAAGCTGAATGTCATCTTCTGATTTGATACCAAACTGTGCTTCTAATAAGCTAGTAACAAAAAAAGGTTTCTAAATTTGTAATTCAACTTTTTTCTCCATTTTCTGTTTGTCTACCCTCTGCATTTCACTCAGAGTGGACAAATGAACTAGACCAATCAGTTTCACTTTTGTTTCTGGACTATTTCTAATTTCCATTTCTCATGTATTAAAACAATGACGTAAAAAATATTTTTATCCATATAATCTGTTCAACACTTAATTTTTTTGAGAGCTAATGTGAAGTTGATTGTATTGTTTTATGTGTGTCAGTCATCATCAAACCATTGATCCAAAGTAAGTAGAACTTATTTCTCCATATATTTTTTTTTTTAAACAAAAGCCACTCATACATATGAACAGAGATTCTTCTGGGTGGTATGTAGGACTTCAGAGTGTTAGACCTGTGACTGACTTTCCTTTCTTTCTTTGCTTTCTTAAGTAAACACTTGAAAAGTTACCCTCTCACTTGTACTAAAAATGAGGAATATTGTCATTATTACACTAAAGTAACATGGATTCACTGTTTGTTTAAAAAAATTATGCACTGACAGCATCAAAATGAGCAATGGTGGCAGGTACTTTTTTGTTGTTGTTTCTAATCATGGTAATCAGCTCAGTATAAGTTTGAATTATTACAAGTAAATATAAGATCACTTTGCTTTGTTTCTGGGAACTTTATTCTCACTTTCCAAAGTATAAAACTTTAATCACCATGATTATTTTTTGTGAAAGTACTTTCTTCCCGTAGTTGTATGTTATGACTTAGTAATCATGTAAGACTTTAGGTATTTTTTCCCCTTTTTGCTTTTTCATGCCAAAACCTGAGAGTAGCTGTACTCAGAAGGAGGATTTCCACTCTCACCTCTCTTACACTCTCCTAGCTAAATGCTTACCTATTGTGGAATGTGTATTATTTCACACTTTTCTGTTCTGATGGTCAGTTGTGGTTCTGGTATGACCTCACACTCCTGTGGAGACAGCTTGGTCATTTGGCACTAACCCTCAATGTGAAAAGCCTCACGGAGACAGGGATTCTGTTTTTCAGAATCCAAGTCAAGGTAATGAGAATTACATTTGACCTAAACTCCTTCCAGTAGCTGGAGTGCAAAGGTTGTTCAGGTCAGAGTAAATAAATTAAATCTTCGGGATGCTTTTAGGTTTGGCTTAGTCTGGTCTCTCATGGCTTGTGAGAAAGAGAAACCTGGCATAAATGCAGTTACTGCTCTGCTCTCGGCCTATATAAGTTCCTGGCAAAAAGGCAGTGTTTATGCTAGCTTTCTGAAATACAGACCTACAAAGAAAATCAGCTGTTCAAAGAAACTATACTGAATAAGAAAACATGCACAGTTTTCTTGATGTTTGTTAATATCCTTTGGTATTAAAAAAAAACTTTCTTAAGCATGGAATTTTACTGAAAATAGACATATTTAACAATCTCTCTTTTGTTTTAGAATCTGAACCAGAATCCAAGGACTCTTCTACCCAAATTTTATGGGCTGTACTGCGTTCAGTCAGGAGGCATTAATATTAGAATTGTTGTAATGAACAATGTTTTGCCACGAGCTTTGAAAATGCATTTCATGTATGACTTGAAAGGCTCCACATACAAACGGAGAGCATCAAGAAAAGAGAGGGAGAAGTCCAACCCTACATTCAAAGACTTGGATTTCTTGCAAGACATGCATGAAGGGTTGTATTTTGACTCTGAAACACACAGCGCACTAATGAAAACACTACAGCGGGATTGTCGAGTGAGTAAAAATTATTGACTATTTAAACTTGTGTGTTCTCATCTGTTCTAGATTTACCTCAGCAAAACAGAGAGTAGGACATTGCTCTGTATGTTGTTTAACCTCCATTCCTTTCCCCTGCAGTTTAATTAGGCAAAACTATGCATGTCAAAGCACTGATGAAGCCTGTGTTTTAGTTAAGCTGTTGGGATCTGAGATCATAGAATCATAGGATGGAATATCCTGAGTTGGAAGGGATCTGTGAGAGTCATTGAGTCCAACTCCTGACTCCACACAGGGCAATCTAAAAGTTAAACCATATATCGAAGAGTGTTGTCCAAATACTTCTTGAACACCAACAGGCTTGGGGCCATGACCATTTCCCTGGGGAACTTATTCTAGTGCTTGACCACTCTCTCACTGAAGAACTTTTTCCTAATATTCAATCTGAACTTCCCCAATGCAGCTTTAAGTCATTCCCTCACATCCTGTCTCTAGGCAGGAGAGATCAGCACCACTCTTTCTACCCCCCTCATGAGGAAGTTGTAGACAGCCATGAGGTCACCCCTCAGACTCCTCTTCTCTAAGCTGAACAAACCTAATATCCTCATCCACTCCTCCCAAGACATGCCCTCTAGTCCTTTCACCATCTTTGTTGCCCTCCTTTGGACACACTCTAATATTTTTATATCCTTCTTATATTGCGGAGCCCAAAACTGCACACAGTATTTAAGGTGAGGCTGCACCAATGTTGAGTATAGTGGGACAATCACTTCTTTCAGCGCGTTGGCTATACTGTACTTAACGCACCCCAGGATACGATTGGCCATTTTGGCCATCAGGGCACATTGCTGACTCATTGAGCTTACCATCCAGCACAGCCTCCAGATCCCTTTTTGCAGGGTTGTCCCCCTATTTGTCTATACATCCAGGATTACACTGATCCATCTGTGGAAATACAGATTAATATAGGAAAGTAGTCCAGTAGATTTTTTTTTTTAGTTCTTGTTCTTGCTTTCCATTAATGTGGAGATTTTAATGATTTTTTTTTTCTGAGGCACAGTAAATAGCCCTGTGGTACCGTTGTTACATATGATAAACTGTATGCAGAGCTGCAAGCTCAGTACTGCTTCAGTAAGTCTACCTCTTTGTAAGTTAACAAGAGCTAGGAAACTGAATGGGGGAAGTGTGTCTAGTGGCAGCAATCTTATTTCTGGAGCAAAGTAATTTCTTCGTCATCTGAAGGGTAGTGGTTAATGTCCACATAACATTTTCAAGGCAGGAGAAGGATATCTGCCATTGTCCTTTGAGAGGACCTGGGTGAATGGAATCAGTGCCTCTTGTGGACGGGGAGAATTGTTGTAAAATGGAATTTTTTCTGTAGCAAAGGTAAGAAAATATGAAGTAGGAGAAAGGGGAGTTTTCCAGGTCTCTCAGAGTTTCACAAGATCCACAGGGGTCATACAAAGAAAAGATTGGCTCTGTCTGAGGGGAATCCTAAAAGTTTCATAATAAAACAGCAGAATGGGTAGACTGAACTCATCACATAGAAGAGGCATCCTGAACATCAGAGTTTGTTGTTCGCTGCCACCTGTGGTGCAAGATGGAAAGTGTTGTTTTTGCACATGAATAGTACTTTTTGTTTAATTATCACAGAAGTCTGCAATGCCTTGTGCTTGGTTTGTAAAGCTGGGTGACCTAATGTTCAGCTGCATATTCAGTGTGAGACATTTATCTAACACCACACATTGTTCTTTCTGTAGCCTCTTGCAGTGAGCGTTTCCTGAGCTCCTGCCATGTGTGGTAATGCAGAATGCATCAGTATGTCACATCTGGGGATCTGGATGCCCTTTGGTGCATCCCCCCACTTGTTGAACGTTACTTACCCAGTCAAAGCCTGGAGGGATCTATTGTATAGAAAATAATGAACAATCTAAAAGAGGGAACTGGACTGAAAAGTAAAATCAAGGATCAGTCATTTGATTGTTACATATAAAGGGGACTCTTATTGGTTATTTGAAAGTACGGGTAAATCCTTGCTACATGTTATTTGAGTGCTGAACTAAACATCAGCTTTTTCATTGTGTAATCTTAGATTAACAACTCTGAAGTTAGTCTGGAGTTCTTAAAGGCATAGCTAAATCTTAATATGATTAAAAGAAAAGAGGAAAATTATCTTTAAATAATCAGCGTGTATACATAAATACATATATATACGCTATAGTATAGTATGTGTCTGTGTGTGTCTGTGTGTGTATATATATATAAAACTGAATGTTAT
The DNA here is from genome assembly GCA_030449065.1 of Oceanodroma leucorhoa. NCBI lineage: Eukaryota > Metazoa > Chordata > Aves > Procellariiformes > Oceanodroma > Oceanodroma leucorhoa. The sequence continues at coordinate 4,846,251 of JASVER010000081.1, forward strand.
ATTTATATAAAAAAATAAAACTGGCATTTTTTTTCTATTCAAGTAAGTCTTACTCTCTGCTGTAAAACAAAGGGAGCAGACACTGTTATCTTTCACATAGCTGAATTTGCTCAACAAATGAGATTGGATCTGACTCCCTGCCTTGTACTACTGCCTTTAGGAAGAACAGAAGTACTCCATCCATTTTGGGAAAAGGACATCAGTTTTGCTACTGCTTTTTTCTGCCCATATGGTATTTGGATGGCTACTTAGCATGAGTGATAACCGACCTAGATTTTTACGGCTTCAAAACTTGTCATCCCTTTTTCCTTTTACTCCAAAGGGAGAAAGTTAGTGTAGGCACTGCAATTAAAAATTCATTAAATAAAGGAAATTTTTGGTCATACCAATATTTCAGGACTAAGAAATTCTCTTCTATGTTGCTTAAATTTGGATTATATTTTCATTGTTCATATTTGCAATCAGAATCAGTAAGCAATGGGTTTTTTTGTGCTGCTTTAGTATAAACATCCCCAGCTGGTAGCCCTTCTCCTCCTTAAGCCCCGTCACTAAGTGCAGAGGCCTGGCAGAACTTGCTGGTGATGACAAAGAAGGCGGTGGAGACCTGCTGTGGTCTGTGTCTGCTGTCACTGTATCACCCGCCCCATTCAGCAATGGGCCCACATTTTCCTTGGTCAGCCTTTTACCACTAATATAGCAGTAGAAGCTCTTCTTTGTGCCCTTGATATCCCTTGCAAGTTTCAACTCTCTCTGAGCTTTGGCTTCCTTGACAGTAATTGCCACACCTACATGCCCGGGCAATGTTTCTCAATTCCTCCTTTGTAGCCTATCTGTCCTCCCCCATCCTGTGTGCTGCCTTTTCACATTCAAGCTGTGCTGTGGCTTCCTTGCTTAACTGAGCTAGCCTCCTGATACATCTCCCCAGCTGACACAGAACATCTCCTCAGGTGACACAGAGCTCCCTCCCCAGGGAAAGGTAGTAGTGGGTACGGCAGTGATGGACCACTCCCAAGTATCAGTTCTTGTCTGTCACACCTTCCTGCAGCTCTGATGAGGAGATGCATGATCTACCCAGTTAGAGGGTGGAGCTGACTGGCTTGTGGCAATCTGTCGTGGGCTGGCGCCTCCAGTAGCCACTCCAGATTGTCTGCCTTGGGACAGGTACAAATTGATAGTGTTCTCCAGCTCCTGTGTCGCTTGCTTGTTATGTTCACACTCAAGGTGACAGGGTCTGAAAGCTCAGCTCACAGGTCATTCTGTGCTTCTTGCACCTTAGCTAAACCAAGGAGTGTAACATTACAGTATTGCTAAAAATGTAATATTCCTGAGTTTATCATACATACAATGCACACAACTGAAAATTTGACCTAGCTTTCAAATTCCAGACTATTGCTGAGGTTTATTATAGCTATCCTATCCTTGCCAGCAGGCACTTATCATAGTTACTGGGGTGGGTGGCGAGGGGCAGGGGGAAGACAAGGAACAAACTACAGGCAAACAGTAATAAAAATAAGTAATTTTACTTGCCTGAATAGCTTTCCTAAAAATCTTTGCTTTGAAGCCTTATTGACTTCGGAGTGCTTTAATTTGTAAAGCCAATGTATCTGTATTTTGTATAACAGTAAATACTGAGAGTATTGGAAGGTAGTTTCAATAACTATGTTTTATTTTTAGGAATCATGCTGTTAGCTACTCTGATCGTTGAATAAAATTATGAATTATTAAAGAATAGAGCAGATTCTCCAATTTCGAAATAAAATTAGTCTTATAAATATTAACAGAAACTGTTCTGCTCATGAATGAGATCGAGAATTAAAAGCTTTGTGGCACATAAGCAAGTACTAAGTAAAAACAAAGTCAGTAAAGACATTAAAGACAGTTTAAAGTACGTTTGGGGATTTAATTTTTTTTTTTAAAGGTGCAGAAAATTAAACTCCACATCAAACTCAGCTGCTGTTGTGTTTCGTTATAAACACCTAATGCTGCAGAAATTGTTTCTGTGTGGAGGAGTACTTATGTGGGGCAAAGGATAAGCTATGGCACTAAGTGATGTGTTAGGTACGAGTAACATTAACACAATTCTGTATGAGAAAGGCTAGAAGTGAATTAATAGTATTATTTTATTTTTCATAGCTGATATGGAATTGAAGTAAAGGTAGGCATCTATTATTACTTACTTGATCTTTACCGGAGCTCATAAGCAGTTTAATAAATACAAATTACCTCTGTTCTGGGCAGAAAGCACGGGGAAGACACCTGTTCTCTGGTACAAGGAATTCACAGTGCAAACACACAAGTAACAAAGTTTGTCTTTTGGTCATCCCATGTTAAAAATGAAGATAGAGTTTTATAGAGATACATGTCAAAAATTACTGTAGGAAAGTACGCCAGCACATCTCATCAGAATGTGGTCCAGTGGTTTGATGATGAAAACAATCTTAGTATGTTCCCTGTAATCCCTTCAAGTCCAGAAGAACTGGTAACTGTTTATTAAAAGAAAAAAAAAAAAGTAAGTCCCTTTTAAAACTGACAGTGTCATGGTTATACAGAGATATTATTCTACGAACTGTTTCTCATCTAGTTACCTAACAAAGCATATTAATGTAACTTTAAACAAGAAACATGAATTTCAGGAGAAGATTATCACAGGATTCTGTATTTGTAAATCTTCGCTTCACACGCTTGCAAAGATACAGTATGTTCTTGAATGTCAACTAGTCATATGCAGGAATTTGGGATATTCTTTAAAAAGAGCGTGGTTGTGTTTTTCCCTTTCCATCTGCTGCTGAATCCAAGAGAAAAGAAAATTGAAAAGGGCTAAAAGAAGGAGTGCATGCAAATGCAGTTAGCTCTATTAACTGGGCAAATGGAAAAAAAATTTCCTAGTGTTGTTCCTCTTGCTCTTTACTTTGCTGTTAATGTCTACTTAGTAAGCTGTTTACCTGTATGCACTCAGGTGACCTCTTTTTGTTAGTCAGTGGTCAATTCCCAGTATTTCTCCCTCCTCTTGTGTAACGGTTTTTCATGTACATGAATATCGGAGTTGAAAAAAGTATCTACGCAAATCAAGCAGTATTTATTTATCCTGAAATTTGGGGTAAAATTCCCCAGCGAAATTACAAAGACATGATATTCTAAAAATTGAAGTTAAGATTTATTCCCCACCTATTTAAAAAAGTGGGGAAAAAGAGAGGCAGAGTTTATAAGAGCTCTAGTGATCTTCATTTGTTACTTAAGGATGTCTTTTCTTAATGAAGCATATTAAAGAGCTGGCCTATAAACTCAAAACTAATTCTTCTCAGTTAACTTGGTAACCTTAGGGATCCTGTGACACCTATCACATTTATATTAACAACTATATTAACAACAAATGTTTTACACAAACAGACAAGGCAACTCACTGTAAAACTAGGGAATTTTGTCTTGCAGTAAGTAATTAGATTTTCTGTCTCAGTAGGAAGAGTGTTTTTCAAGCTATCAATTATCAAAGTGCTAATGACCTACAAATAGGCAAAGTATGCATGTTTTATGATTTCTTGCTGGGGATATCTCTTCCAAATTCATGAGGGTGAAAAAATAAGTTTCTTCTTCGCTCTGTAAACACAACTATTACTAAGAAGTGAGATTCAAATCATCTTTACTGTTTCCTTCTTCACCTCTTCCCTTAAGGCATGTCTTACTGCAGATGAGAAACCAAAACCTTTCCTGATGGGTGAAGATTGACTCACTGTTGTTCCCTCTGTGGCAGAACACTTAATTTTTATAGGTTATTTTTGCCTTAAGACAATTAAGAGAATTATTAGATGCCTCACAGGAGTATTGTCAGGATTATTTAGCTAATATCTCTACACTATCTGGAGGATTAAAGTCTGTGAACACCATTTTTTGTCTCGTAGTCAGAGTAGGAGTTCAAGTCATGGGGTTTTTTTTTGTTTCTCATTGCTTAAAGTTTTTCAAGATGTGAAGGACAAAATGCATTGCAGCTAAGACGTGTAAGTAGAATTAGAAACCAAACAACAGAATTCAGCTTTTTGTATTATGGGATTTCCCTTCTGTTAATTTTAAATGGCATAAACGGGCTCAATTTCCAAAGTTGCACTTTACCAGAATTATTTTTATTTAGTTTGATGCAATTCTGTTACAGTTTCTGTTTTGGTTTTTTTTCCATGTTCAGACATTCAGTAGCAATGGTTAGAAATGATCCTGTTGCTGGAAAAGCAAAAGGCTTAGTTCTTTAGGGGTGCTCTCTCTACTTCTATAAAAATTTCATGYAAGGGTTGAGGAATGTTTTAAACAAAAGTATGTCGTTACCAATTTTTCATTTGTAAGTTAATGTTAGAATAATTAATATATTGATACCTGTGTTGCAAAATATCTGTTACGGAAGCAATGACAATTAATCCAATTGTGGTCATGCGATTTTTAAGAACAAAATAATTTCAAGATGTTTTTTCTAGTGAAAATAGAATGGCTTTTTAGAGTCTGCGTTTTTCCTTTATTATATTAGCAAAGAACACTATGGACTTTCCTAAGGAAATGACGTTGTAACAGTGGCATTAATGGCCTGACTAACAAAGAAGCTTGTAAAGACAAGGAAATTCAAAGCTGAAGACAAAGAGGGTCATATCTCATAAGTTTCGGGTCTGGGTATTATTTTCATCACTGCTGTTTTGGCCAGTTGCTGCAAAAGTCGCAAGCTTTATGGCATGAACACATACCTGTGTTGTGCTGAAGCAACTGTGACAAAGACCTTGTATGATCGAGTTTATTTACTGGGTTTTTCAAAGCCCTTAGTAGTGGGGGGTTTTGGTTGGTTTTCTTGTCTTTTTTCTGCCTCAAAGGGTCTATGCAGATTATTCTTTAACCCAAATAATTTCAGTGACCCATTCTACAGCATGTCCTTGCAAACAGTAGTGTTAGCGCAACTTGAAGGGGTATTGCACTGCAGCATAAGGCAGAAATAATAGATGGCATGGCATGACATGGAAGTGGAGAATGTGGTAATCTTAGATGAAGGGCCTTTTTGTCAGAAATGGTAGTTTGAGGAAAATGGACATGGAATGATACTGCAGATCTCTTGTATCTTTATATATTATCACTCCTGTAGTATCAATTGAAATTCCAAATTTCTCTTTACTTCTATTTCGAAAATCAGAAAACAGATTGTAATTTTTAGGCGTGTTAGTTAACAATATGTTTCAAGAATTCCGTTGAAATGGGAGGTGACTCCACATAAGCTTTCGGGGGTTGGTAACTTATTTTCTTGGGATAGATTGTTTCTAAACCAGACCCATCAATTGGCATTTGACATTTGCGCACTTCTTTCTAAGAAATGTTATTTTGTGATATAGTCCTTTATTTTGTGGGATTTTTATATGTCTCCTTATGTTGGAGAGTAATTTCTGTTGTGTTAGTTCCTATGTCCCTTTTCCAAAATGCTTGTAGGAGAGGAAGTGCTTGCTTGCATGGTTATCCTTTTAGTTCTTGCATTTCATAAGCTTGTGAAATTACATTTTTTTGAGTAGCATTTTTCTTGATTCTTTTATGAAAATGACCTGAGGTCTTGAGTTGTTTTGCATGGTTAGCAACGTGAATGCAGATTTCTCTGTCAGACAGTACACAGCTTGGGCTGTCTGCATCTAAAATAAAAATGAAATTCCAAGGCAGAAATACTCGCTTTGCTCTATTAGTCACTGGCTGAGATAGTTAGTTGAGTGTAACCATGTCTAAGATGATTCACAGAATGCTCTGATTAGCTCAGAGAAAAGAAAATCTGATTCAGGGAGTTATTTTTCCATGTTCTGAAGCAACGTATTTTGTGATGCCTTTTCACTGGGTTTTTATGTGGTATGAAAGCAAAATAATGCTTAAGGCTAGAATGGGACGAGCAACGCTTGCCATCTGGAAGTTGTCCGAGCAGCTAAAGCCAGCCTTGCAAGTAGTATTTAGTGACCAAGTGACAACATCATCTTGACAGAATCTGTGTAGCTAGTGACATAACACATATATAAATACAAATGAGATGAACAATTTAATATCGAGTTAATGAACTGAATGTTTACTTGTCATTGTCAAATACAACACTTAATCATGCTGTGTACTAACAAATAAGGATATTCTTGCTGAAATCTCCCAGTGCCAATTTGCTAGGAAGGTGCATTTAAGAGTGGTTACATGAGTAAAGGTTGAATTTCTCTCACTTTACCTACACAAGGGTTGTATTTCTGGGAGTTAATGTCAATTTCTAGTCATGTCACATGGATGACATCAGGTGCTTTACAGGGCTTTCTCATTCTGCTATGACTATAGCCCTTTTAATACTGTGATTTGTTTGAGTGTGTTTTCATTAGATTAGGATCCCATTTTGGTACCTTTGTAGCAAAAAATTGCTGCTGCTTCTCAAAAGCATTTCCATCTAAAATCATCCAAACTACTTGCAAGCAACCCCCGACCTAGGAAAAGGCTTACACTTTTTTGTGTTCTCATAGGGTGCTGGATGTTCAGAAATAGCTAATTTGTACAACTGTGTGTGCAACATGCTACTTACACATTTAAAAATCATCATGATTTGATATTTTAAATATTAATGATGATACATATGTGAGAACCCTTCAGATATATTCAGCTGGAAATCCCACTGACTGAAGTAAAATTTCTGTCTTAATGCAGGCTTAATGCAGAAGAGTTTGACATGAAGTAAGTTTTTGTTGAATGATGGTTTTTGAGATTCTTCCTTGTTATTCTGGTTAATTATTTCGTATTAGAATTTTCCTTAGAAACAAACAGGGGAGTAAAACATGCTTAGTCTGGTCAAAAGATGTGTATTTGCATTAGGAGTGGCTGGTTTGGTTATCAAATCTCTAAGGGGAGGTAATCAGAACTGTATATAAAACCAGTAAGTAGACAGAGTGGCAGATCATATTACGATATCCTGAAAACACTTTGTAGACTGGACAATCCTGCCTCTGTGCAGGACCATGAATAGGGTGTCTGGGAGACAAGGGCTAGAGTTCATATGCTATGTGCTGTTTGTAAAAATGCATACTGCAGTTAATCCGTTGGATGGGCAGGTGTTTCAATTTCATAATGAGCTGGAATAACAAAATAGCTGCTTGTTTTTATGATGTTTTTCAGTAATCCTAGAACAAAGTCATGAAAGAGATTTTTAGTCCATTGTATAGTACAAGTAGTATGGGTTTAAGTGACAGTGGTGAATTGATGCAGTCAGAAAGATTAATTTTATCACATAAGAGGTCGTTGTGGAAGAAGTAGCAGCACATTATACCACAGCCTTCCATGGGGCTACATCCAATCCTAGACGTAGGTTATGTAATTAGTGCAATTAAATCATAATGTGTCTAATGTAATCTAATTCAAAAGGCGGTAAAGAATAGGTTGAAGGCAGAGCTGTCAGCTGTTATGTTTATAACTGTAAAATAAAAGTGGCAATGCTTTTTCCAAGCCTGACTAGCTGCTGTAACCTGGCTTTGCATAAACAGTGTTGCTGACTGTACTACTAAGGTAAGTATTTTTATAGAGGATGAATTGTATTTTTTTTTTCAGCCTACCCAGAATTTACTTTCAGTATTGGGTGGCAAACATCCACTGATTACATATTTCTAATGAATACATTATATAGTAATTTCTTTTTGAGAAAGTCTGAGTAAAAGGTAGCAATAAGCAAGCAGTAAAGAAAGTTCTAGAACTTATTTGGCACCAAGTGTCTGTGCCTTTGTACCTGTTAGCTCTGCTATTTTTGCAATTCATGATCGTAAAACAGGAAGTTATTACCCACCAACGTTCCCACACAATGCACAATAAAATTTCATTATCGTGTTGTATGGTAATTTAGAATATGCTTCTTTGTTGTGTCCTGAAATGCTGTGTGAGTTCTGTCATCAGAGGATGCTGTGGAGTACTGAGGACCATGCGTTAGCAGCCTTTTTCTTGTTCCATTTGAACTAACCACTTCTGTGCAGGATTACTCTGAGCAAGATCAAACCTACCATGTCTTCTAAACTCCTCCTTTGTGTCTGGAAATCAAAATGCGGCTATGCCTTTCTACACTTAGATTACAGTGTGTTATGCTTTGTTTCTTCACTTTAAATGCTTACAGCAGTGCTAAAATTAAGACACCATGTTCCTCATGAAAGATAAATGCCAGAGATTGAAAAGAATTCAGCTGTAGTGTACCTTTGGCTTCTACTTAATATAATGAGTACATAAGAAATACAGATGGAGTGGAACAGAGCTTGGACATTGGAGTTAAAATTATCTCTGGGGATGTGTTAAGTGGTAGACTCCCTTTTCTGCCACATACAATTTCGCAGACCACTAGACCTTTCCTGATGATTGCCAACAAATCTCATTTTGGATTTGCAAAATGTGTCTGAGAGTTCACAAGCCATCTCAGTGTTTCGTGTGAAAATATTTATACTTTGATAGTCTTCATCAAAATGACATACCTGGAGTTACTGCTCTTTTTTTGTCATCTCTGCAAAATCACATTTTGTTCTTGTTCACATAAAAAAATGTACTTTTGCCTCTTGATTCCATGCCAAAAATTACACTATCATCTTAGGGCATCATGTGCCAAAACATACTGTGAATCATTGCTGAGCTGCATGAGGTAAAGGAGAGGTGAGTGGCACAGCACACCCTTCCTGGTTGCTGCCGGTTTTTCTCCTTCCACTTAGCACTGCTGTTATATGAGATACGTAACACAGTTGCTGTCTGCTAACAGTTTGGTTATATTAGTAGATGTGATCACAGCTTGTTTTAGTTCACGTTTGCATATTGACTTGAACTGTATTTCCTTTTAATGGCAGTATGCCAGACTTCATAATGGCAGTATGCCAGACTTCATAATGATGTTATTGACTAGAAACTTATGACAGTACATGTGTATAAAAGAAGAAAGGGAACTCTCCTGCTGACAGGGACAAAAATGGTTGGTAGAGCTAGAAGAGAAGGCTGGCTGGTTAAGTCATGCTTCAGAAATAAAACTGCCTTTGCAGTTTAGATAGGCCCTACTTAGCCTAGTAAAGAGAGATGCATGATTTTTGTACCCAAATCGCATCAGCTGTTAATGAGAGGGTGGTAGCAAATGTTTTTTTTGACATTTGAAAGTTCTCCAATAAAGCTTTCTCAGTTATAAACAGGAGGTGGAGGGGAGGTAGAGAGTAGTCTAGGAAAAAATGCTCAGTAAAGTCTAGAACATGCATTAGAGGTGACTTTAAAATAATGTCTATAGTTTGTATGTATAGGGTGGAACTATTAACTGATTATTTGCTATAAATAAAAAAGATGCTGACTGGACATGTCCTCCTTGGCTACAAAATAACATCAGATTACATTTCAGCTATGCATCTTTCTTTCCCACTTGTAACAAAAGCATTGAGCTAATTAGATAACTAACACTTTCACTTATGTGGGGTAGTAAAAGATTTTTGTTTAATTATAATTTCACACATTTTCCTAATAAGAGAAACTTGTACTTTGAAGGCCTATTTTTACTTAGGTTTTCAAAACGCTGCTATGTAGTTCATATTGTGAGTAGTCTTTTTTTGTTTCAGTACAGCCACTTCTTCTTTGTTGATAGGTTCTAGAAAGTTTTAAGATCATGGATTACAGTCTCCTACTGGGAATCCACATACTGAACAGTAACATGAAGGAAAAAGAGGGAGAGAGTTCCCAGAGCACATCGGATGCAAAACGTCCTGGAGGGCAGAAAGTTCTCTATTCCACAGCCATGGAGTCTATACAGGGCCCTGGGAAGTCAGGGGACTCCGTCACCACAGAGACAACAAACACGTAAGTGCCATTACCTGCTCTTAAGGTTACTATTAAAACTTGCACATTCTGTTTCTTCAGTCCGTGCCACTTGGTATTAAGAGGCAAAACATTCAAGTGTACACTGCATTTCAGGAATTGAAAGATTAAGGTTTGGGGTTTTTTTCCCCAAAAGCTGTACCATCAGTATTTGCTGCAGAGCAGGAAATTAAAACATTGATTAGTAGATTGATCATCTTTAAATACATGATAGCCAATTTGTTTAGTTCAAAGTGACTTAAGTAAGCACAAGAGATGTTATGAGACAGCTATTACAAGAGTCCCAGGTATAATCTAATTTTAACTGGAAGCAGCCTGATAAACCATAAGGAAAAACTATTTATTAACATTGAAATGGATATTCCTACAGTGGTTATTTTCATTTCAAAGTAATATACTCAATATGTAGAACTGTATCATCAACCACTGAAGTGCAGTCATATCCATGGAAAATGTTTCCTGAGATTATGCTGCTTTCTTTTTATTTTTCTATAGAAATTTAAGTATGTAGATGATAATTATTCTATAGTTTCCTTTCAAATACATTCAGTGTTATTGAGAGTATTATGTTCACCATTCTCATTCTATATAATCAGTCRTCATTATAATAAGGTTTTATTTTCAAATTAAGGATTTACTCTTCTCCTGGTTCTCAAGGGAGCTGTCTAGGTAAATACAACTAATGATATAGAAACATGTGCTTAAACCTACAGCAAACAGATGGGAGAATTACGGTATTTAGCATTTATAGAGAGTTTCCAGATGTTCAGAGCTCTAGAATATAAATTAGAGCTGAATTTCACTCAGTTTTTACGGCATTATGGACATTCACACAGATAGTGAATGCTCTTGTATGGTGGCAGAGGTGTTGCACTGGCAGTTTTGGGGGGTGTTGGGTTTTGGTTTTGTTTTGGTTTTGTTTTTTAACTAAAAGCCAAAGCTGATTATGTAGGTCATCCAAGAAAGTCCCTGTGGTTATTATGTACGGAAACCCACCCTGGGCTCCCACATCACTAGAGCTAATGTAGTGCTGCCCAGATCCTGAGCAGTGTAGTACTGCTGCTGAAAGCCTTCCTTCCTTGGCCCCTTGCACTGTCTCCTCTCTCTTATTGACATAACTGGCAGTGTGGCAAACCTCACTGAGGTGGATGAAAATAAGCCTAGGTATTACAAAAAAGACCCCTAGGTCAGTCTTTTGCTGTCGTTTATTGTAAGGCCATACAAGCATGAAGATGAGAATGGACACCCAGCAGCAATAACTGCTGCTTGTACTGGATTGAATTTACAGTCATAGGTTCCAGGAAAAACTGACAGAGTATAGTTTTGTAAACCACTTAACAGTTCTGAATGTCTGACCAGTCACTTGAGCTGGAGTTTACGGTAACGGGATTTTACAGTAATTTAAACCCCACTTGTTCTTACATGGTCTCCTTTGTGCCTAGAATAATAAAAAAACTTCCCCTGTCCCCCTCCCCTCCCCCCCCAAAAAAAAAAAGGTTGAGTAGAKGGTAGTCGTGTTTTGTTGGGGGAAGGGACTACTATGCTGTAGTGGCAGAATGGTGAATATACTCTCAACTATGTCTTTGGTAGCTGTTTCAGGTGTCTATTACTTGTTTCTCAAACAGTTAAAAAAGATTTGGAGGTATTGCATGTGTTGCATCTTCAGTCTCTTTTTCTTCTGGTTTTGTAGTGGGTCCATCAATGTCAAGGGAAGCTGAAAAACTGAAAATTGGATTTCAGTTTCTGGTTTTAAAAACAATGGACCCTTTTTTCTAGGTGGCGGAGTAGGAAGAGAGGGTCTTAGGATGAGCACCTTGTTCTTTACAATCATGGCTGAGTGAACCAAATGGAGATCCAGGCAGTCAGGCTTTCTACGGTTTTGTTACATGTGATCAATAAAGTGACAAAATTCTCCTTTAGCTAGGCAAATTTATTTATTTTCCTTAGTAATAAAATTATGTATACTTTTTTCCGATTTTCAGTTCATCTAAATATTTCCAATTCTATCTAAAAGTTATCCTAAAATACTCTTTGTTTGTAATGGATATTTACTGCTGGATCCCAGATACTTTAGGCTTTCTGTTTAAAATCAGTTGCATGCTAAGTGAGTCACATTTGACTGACTTTGAACTGTGGCATCTAGCTTTAATGTTATGCCTATTTCTTTGGGTTTGCAAGTGGGTACAGTTCACCTGCTAACTGATGATCAGAGATGTGTTAAAAGATAATCTAACTATGTTTTTGTTGTTTCCTCAGAATGGGAGGTATTCCAGCTAAAAGCCATAAAGGAGAAAAGCTGCTTCTATTCATGGGTATTATTGATATTCTCCAGTCTTACAGGTAAGTTGAATTTCAAGTTTTTATTGAATAAGCTATTCTGAAATTACAAATGTGGAAATTTTATAAAGCAGTTCTGATTTTGTTTTGTATGCTTAGGTTAATGAAGAAACTGGAACATTCTTGGAAAGCTCTCGTTTATGATGGGGTAAGTAGATTTTATTATTGTTTTTTAACTGCTGATATTTTAGCTAATGGAACTTTGACTTATGTTGACCAGGAAAGAGCTGGCTCCGGTATACTTGTAGTCTACCATCACCATGTGGTTTGGGCTGTTGCTGAAATCTTTTAGGTCCATTTCCCAATACTTGCTCTAATTTTATTTGTTGACCTTTCAAAAAGCAATTAAAATTATCAGCTTGTCCTTATAACTTACACAAGACAATGGCCACTTAGCGGGACATTGAAGAATCTGTAACTGAAAAATGTATGTAATGTGAAAAAAAGCATTTCGAATGCTAGGAAGATTTTTCAGAATATGGGTATATAATTCATAATTTCACAAATGAAATACTTAAAAGAAAAGTTCTTGAAGAATTAACCTTTAAAAAGGAAAAACTTAGGATTCACTTGTTTAGAGTACCCCTGAAATATATGATACAGTTTACCTGAGGTTTCCAGCTTCTTTCTTGACAATTTACTTGTGATTTACTTATGGAAAATGTGACTGAGACCTTTTTCAACCTTGTAGGACACTGTTTCAGTTCACCGACCAAGTTTTTATGCAGACAGATTTTTAAAGTTTATGAGTACAAGAGTTTTCAAGAAAGTTCAAGGTAAGAAAATTGTGACTTTTACTCTTTTAGATATTTTTATAATCATTACTTTATAACACTCCTGTCTTGGCAATAGAATAATCCTTTCTTCAACATCATGTAGCACTTACATTGCCAGAAGTTGAATTTCTTCACTGGACCTAATGGGCTTGTACTGTAATAGTAAAATTACAGAGAATTATTTGCTATGTATCTTTTGTCACATCAGGAGCATCTGAAGGTAAAACAGGTTCCCGTATATTAGCATTGATATAAAGATGAATTTCATGATCTAATGATGTGTCCAGTCCTGCATCTRTTATTTGTAGGAATACTCCCATTGATTTTAATTTATTTAATTTGCAAAAGTAAAGATTGTTTACATACCACCTCCAGCATGTTTGAGAAGATAGGCATTCTTCCCTTTGATATGGATTTCTTCTGTACTTTATCAAGGGAAAAAAAACAGAAGTTGGATATTGATAAAGTCTTCTGTCTTTGTCACTATCACCTGTTTCTGGTTTTCCCCTCCATTTCTCCTTCTTTAATCTTTTAATTCATTTTCAAGGGTAAGATACATATCACTATTAGCCACTTACAGGGTGTGGTGGGTTGACCCTGGCTAGATGCCAGGTGCCCACCAAGCCGCTTTATCACTCCCCTCCTCAACTGAACAGGGGGAGAAAAGTACCACAAAAGGCTCGTGGGTTGAGATAAGGACAAGGAGAGATCACTCACCAATTACCAATTACGGGCAAACCAGACTCAGCTCAGGGAAATTAATTTAATTTATTACCAATCAAATCAGAGTAGAATAATGAGAAATAAAACCAAATCTTAAGACACCTTTCCCCACCCCTCCCTTCTTCCTGGGCTTAACTTCACTCCTGAATTCTCTACCTCCTCCCCTCCAGTGATGCAGGGAGACAGGGAATGGGGGCTGCGGTCAGTTCATCACACGTTGTCTCTGCTGCTCCTTTCTCTTCACTCTCTTCCCCTGCTCCAGCGTGAGGTCCCTCCCACAGGAGACAGCCTTCCACAAACTTCTCCAATGTGGGTCCTTCCCACTGGCTGCAGTTCTTCATGAACTGTTCCAGCATGGGTCCCTCCCACAGGGTGCCATCCTTCAGGGACAGACTGCTCCAGCATGGGGTCACAAGTCCTGCCAGCAAACCTGCCCCAGTGTGGGCTCCTCTCCACGGGGTCACAGGCCCTGCCAGGAGCCTGCTCCAGTGCGGGCTCTCCACAGGGTCACAGCCTCCTTYGGGCGCATCCACCTGCTCCAGCATGGGGTCCTCTATGGGCTGCAGGTGGATATCTGCTCCACTGTGGACCTCCATGGGCTGCAGGGGGACAGCCTGCCTCACCATGGTCTTCACCAGGCGCTGCAGAGGAATTTCTGCTCTGGTGCCTGGAGCACCTCCTCCCCCTCCTTCTCCACTGACCTTGGTGTCTGCAGGGCTGTTTCTCTCACATATTCTCACTCCTCTCCCCCAGCTGCTCTTGTGCAGCAGTTTTTTTTCCCCTCTTCTTAAATACGTTATCACAGGGGCGCTACCACCGTCACTGAATGGCTCAGCCTTGGCCAGCGGTGGGTCTGTCTTGGAGCCGGCTGGCATTGGCTGTCGGACATGGGGGAAGCTTCTRGGAGGTTCTCAAAGAAGCCACCCCTGTAGCCCCCCCGCTACCAAAACCTTGCCATGCAAAGCCTATACACGGGGGAAAGAAAAAAAGCCAAGAGAAACCCACCATCACTGCAGAGTGACATCGCTACCGAGAGTTGTCCAAAGGCTTAAGTTTAAGTCTTACAGCAATAATTTAACTATTGATTGTCACTTCCCTCAAATAAAACTAATTGATTTCTGTAACTTAAAGTAGACCCTGAAACTGTAGATCATCTTAAGGCATTGGAGATGGAGGGTAAGTTGATCCTACGTAGGTGAGTTCTTCCTGTATGTTGTGGTTTAACCCCAGTGGGCAGCTGAGCCCCACGCAGCCACTCACTCACTCCCCACTCTGGTGGGATGGGGGAGAGAATTGGAAGGGTAAAAGTGAGAAAACTCGTGGGTTGAGATAAAGACAGTTTAATAGGGAAAGCAAAAGTTGCATGTGCAAGCAAAGCAAAGTAAGGAATTCATCCACTACCCATCAGCAGGCAGGTGTTCAGCCATCTCCAGGAAAGCAGGGATTCATCATGCGTAATGGTTACTTGGGAAGACAAATGCCATAACCATTAATGCTCCTGTTCATCCCATCTTTTATTGCTGAGCATGGCGCCATAAGGTATGGAATATCCCTTTGGTCAGTTGGGGTCAGCTGTCCCAGCTGTGTCCCCTCCCAGCTTCTTGTGCACCCTCAGCCTCCTCGCTTGCAGGGCAGCGTGAGAAGGCCTTGTTGCTGTATAAGCACTGCTCAGCACTAAAACCTTGGTGTGCTGTCAACACTGTTTTCATCACAAATCCAAGACATAGCACCACAGAGCTACTACAAAGAAAATCAACTCTGTCCCAGCCAAAACCAGTGCACTGTACCTTCCAAAGAGTCCAAACACTGCAGTAACTACCATGTAGGCATATGAAGTTAGATTTCAGCAAAAATATTGGAGAAGTAGCTATCCCATTTTGTTTCTTGATTCCAAACTGAAAAGAACGAATTAATGTTGCCTTAGTCCCACAGAGTGAGCAGTATAGATATTTTGTCATAATCTGGGTACAGCTGTGAAGCAAAACAACAGAATTTGCAAGTATTAAGGAACAGATTTATTTTCAGACTTGCTGCATTTAGCCTGACTTTGAGAATTAACGGGGAAAAATTAGCTACCATTCAAGAATATACATCTTGAACGTAAGTTCATATGTTCATATCTACCTTGACTTATAGTTCCTCCAGATGTGATAAGTATATTCTTACTGCACAATAAAAAAAAAAAATATCGAAGTTTAGAGACTCACGTTCTGACAAGCTTCTTCCATCAAAAGTTCAGATCAGGTTTTATTTTCACTAAAATTTCTACCACTGGAATTCAACTCACAACCGCTGAGATGCATTCAGTGTGTGTACAGTGAGGAAGGCTGTAGGGAAGACCTGATAAATATACAAGCAAGGCAAAGATGATTGCTTGGGGTTCACTGTGGCCCAGGCTGCTCTTTGGGGAAAAGCTGTTCTGATTATCTGAGCAATGAGGGTTTTTTTCAACAATTATGGCAAGTGGTATAAAACCTTATAATAAGACATACAGATCATCTGGTTTAAATAGTATGTGTCCATACTCCCTTACTGCTTTACTGACAAATTATTTTTTAAATCTGTGGAGGTGCTGAAATTGCACTTTTTTTTCCAGTAAGAGAAGGGATGTTTCCGCTTAGCCTCTAGGAAACAGTGTTCTGTGAGTTTCAAGGCTTTTTATAAAGCAGAGTTCTTGACAAATAAATATAAATTGACTGACTAGAACTGTGTATTTTATAGAGAAGCGTATACTCTAAAATGGATCCTAGTTAGCAGTTTGATAATCCTACTTGTGGAATTGTATTTGGTTTGGAGTTGAATGTCAAAATGTGGAATGGACACTTGGCTGAAATACTACAGGAGGAGTACTGAGCATATGGAATTTTATCAAACTGACAGAAGGTGTTTTGTAAACACCTTTTTGACCAGTGTTACGCTGCTCTCTTAACATTGTCATTAGTTATCTGGAGTGAGAAACAAGCCTATGTGGATAGAGGTAGAACAAAATACAAATTAAGGATAGAACTGACATTTAAGTGAAACAAGAATGATTACAAATACTAGCACAAATTAACAACTTAAGTTGTTAAATGAAAAAGGATGATTAATATCAAAATAAAAGAATCTGATGTAATATGACAAAATATGAAGCAAAATTCAGCTGAAAGGATGAAGGAGACTCCTGAGACTCAGATCTCTTAAATCCTGGATTAATTTTGCCAGAGAACTGGTGGGAGCTCTGTTGTCTGAGACAATATTCAGATGAACTCCTCTGCACTGATAGAGAGTAAGGAGTAGACAACTTGATACTTCTGTCTGTTGGACGATATAAATGTCTCATGAAGCCATTTATGTTTCCTGAACATCTGAGTCTTTTTTTCAGTTCTTTCCAATTCTGACTGCTAGATTTATGTCAGCACAAGACAACCTGTTCTGTATTTGAAAACTACAAGGTACAGTTAAGGACATCATGCCTACTTTTCTCTCTGATCTTAATTTGTCTGTCTCATTTTTCTAGGCTATTAACCTGTCTTAATATCCCACTCTTATTGATCTGCTCTGCATACAAGGCTATTAATCTACTTTTATATGGATTAATGGTTCAAATGCATTATCATTCTTTCATAAAATAAAAAATTGGGAGTGTTCCTGCCTTCAGGAACATTGTTTCTAAACTTCAAGTTAGACATTTCAGTTTAAACTCTTAACCTCTCTTATGAAGGTGTGCTTTTTCCCCAGTGCACAGAACAAGCCTCCATAAATAACAATACAAATATAATAAGCACATTCAGCCTTGGGCAGAGGCTAGCTCAGCAGCTATCTACTATGTTATTTTTTAACAATATCCTGGARCTGTGCATCTGCTTATCTTTTTCAGTCTTTAGCCAAGTGGCTTTGATGCTTTTAATTTGAATTTTGTAGTAAAGCACAGTATGAACTATTGCAGTGCATCTGAAGTAGCCTTGCAGCCAATGCATAGAGGTCAGCAGCGGGCAACTGAAAAACACTAAATGAACTGGCTGGCATCCTTCTGGAGAAGAACTACAAATGGGGGTCATGGTTCAGTAGTAGTGGCAATGGTCAGATCCTAGAGTTTCACCCAAAATGCCATTTTAAGTAGGCAGGCCCTGGTAAGAATTATAAAGAGGGTGCTCATACCTCAGTGTACAAGCCAACTGCATGAGGTTCAACAAGACCAAGTGCCAGGTGCTGCACTTGGGTCACAACAACCCCAGGCAATGCTACAGGCTTGGGGAAGAGTGGCTGGAAAGCTGCCCAGAGGAAAAGGACCTGGAGGTGCTGATTGACAGCCAGCTGAACATGAGCCGGCAGTGTGCCCAGGTGGCCAGAAGGCCAACGGCATCCTGGCCTGTATGAGGAATAGTGTGGCCAGCAGGAGTAGGGAGGTGATCGTGCYCCTGTACTCGGCACTGGTGAGGCCACACCTTGAATCCTGTGTTCAGTTTTGGGCCCCTCACTACAAGAAGGACACTGAGGTGCTGGAGCGTGTCCAGAGAAGGGCGGCGAAGCTGGTGAAGGGTCTGGAGAACAAGTCTTATGAGGAGCGGCTGAGGGAACTGGGGCTGTTTAGCCTGGAGAAAAGGAGGCTGAGGGGAGACATTATTGCTCTGTATAACTACCTGAAAGGAGGCTGTAGCGAGGTGGGTGTTGGTCTCTTCTCCCATGTAACTAGCAATAGGACAAGAAGAAATGGCCTCAAGCTGTGCCAGGGTAGGTTTAGATTGGATATTAGGAAAAATTTCTTCACCGAAAGGGTTATCAAGCATTGGAACAGGCTGCCCAGGAAGTGGTTGAGTGACCATCCCTGGAGGTGTTTAGAAGACGTGTAGATGTGGTGCTTCGGGACATGGTTTAGCGGGCATGGTGGTGTTGGGTTGGTGGTTGGACTTGATGATGTTAGAGGTCCTTTCCAACCTTAATGATTCTGTGATTCTATGATTCAGCAGTAGTTCACAGCTCAAGGAAATAATCATAACCTCTCAGAGTACTCCAAATGTCTTTTCAGTTTTCCTGTCTTCTGTTTTTTTCTGTATCATTCTGTTTCTGATTACATGGGTTGATACTCCATAGATTTGTAACTTGGTGATGTCAAAGTTGGTTAACTGATTTGATTTTTTTTTGTCCTGTGAGAAGAAACCCCATAAAAAAGCTGTTGTGGTTTAACCCGGCAGGCAGCCAAACACCACACAGTTGCTTGCTCACTCCCCCAACCTCCTCTGGGATGGAGGAGAGAAAAAAAAAAAAAAAAAAAAAGTAAAATTCATGGATTTAGATAAAGACAGTTTAATAGACACAGAAAAGGAAGGGAAAATAATAATAATGATGATAGAATATACAAAATGAGTGATGCACAATGCAATTGCTCACCACTGGTGACTGATGCGTAGCCAGACCCCGAGCAGCGATCACTGCTCCCCAGCCAACTCCCCCCAGTTTATATACTGAGCATGATGTCATATGGCATGGAATACCCAGTTGACCAGTTTGGGTCAGCTGTCCTGGCTATCCTCCCTCCCAGCTTCTTGTGCACCTGGCAGAGCATGGGAGGCTGAAAAGTTCTTGACTAGTGTAAACACTACTTAGCAACAACTAAAACAGCAGTGTGTTATCAACATTCTTCTCATACTAAATCCAAAACACAGCACTATACCATCTACTAGGAAGAAAATTAACCCTATCCCAGCCGAAACCAGGACAAAATCAGAAGTACTTAACTCATAGATGAAATAACAATGCCTTTGGCTCTAGTTTTAATGTATTTGGTATATCTGGATGTGTTTGTATCTGGATGTGTTCATCGTCTGTATTCAGAAACTCTAGCTTTATAGATGGCTTGCTTTTCTATATGCTGTTAAAGACGTGCAGGGAGATAAGATGACATCATTCAACATCTATGTTCATTTGGCAATGCAGCTTTAAAGGCTTCACCTTCAAAGAAGCGGTGCAATTCCATCACAGCCTTAAAGGCAACATCACAAGAAATTCTGTGTGCAGTTAGCCAGGAGTGGAAGGATGAAAAGCATGGCATTCTGGCTGAAGGACAAAGCTATGCCAGCCTTGATGAAGAAGGTAATGTCTTTCAAATCAACAGCCTAAACAGTGTTTCTAAAGTAATTTTGTATAAGCTCCAGAAGCCCTATAAGTAGAAAGCTTCCAGTCTGGCTGATCTTTCAGAACTTCAGCGTCAGGTTATTCTCATGGAGGGGATTGTTAGTCATATTTGGCCGAATGGACCTTCAGGAGTAAGAGGAAGTCAGAATGAAGGTTATAGTATGATGTTAATCTTTTGGATTTCAGGGGATCCTAAAAAAATTTATCTGGCCCAGGTAGCGGATTAAGGCCAGAGACAGTGCTATTCTTTTCACTGACTTTTAAACAAACATGTCACATGAAGTGTTTTGAAGCTCAGTTTGTTATTCCCAGAGTCTTTTTGAAGAAATAGAGACTTTGCCCCTTTCAGAGCTCATGTGCAGCCAGGCTCAAAGGAGAACCAGCCGCCTGATCCCACCTGAAAACTGGGCCCTGGTAGTGTGAGACCAGTTGCAGAACTTAGAAGGATTGATCAGATATTCATACCACTGTTTAATATTTGACCTTGGAATTGCTCTGTATTCTGCTGAATGTACTGGCTAGCAGCTGAAACTCACCCAGTAATGCAAAAGAGTGTGGGTATGGGCTTGTGAATAGTACAATCTCATCAATTCAAACATTAAGATATCTTCAAGAAGCTGTTGAGAGCCCTTTGTGACTCTATATGCTTGCATAAAGATTCTTGGGTTCGATTTGAAATGAAATTTGTTAATGTCATTCTTTATTTTTGTGTACGCAGTACTAGGTTCACACCACCGGCCGGATCTAGTGCCGAGCACTCCATCTCTGTTTGAAGCGGCTTCCTTGGCAACCACAATTTCTTCTTCTTCCTTGAATGTAGATGAGCATTATCAACGTGATCAACCTATGCTCTATTCTAGCAGGTAAAGGCTGTATATGTGGTAGAGGATTCCCCACCRTTTTGCTAAAAGTCTGACAATGTGTGCAATGGAAGGGGGCTCTGCGAAAGAAAAAGCAGAAGAGGCAGGTGTCTCTGTAGCTCAGTCTTGATCCTCTCCAGTGAAGGAGGGGTGCTATATGCCCATAGGATTTGTTACGCATTTTTTTATTATTATATGTATTATGACTGGGGTCACAAAATAGAAAGCATAAACACAGCAAAAATGTTATAGTATACTTTGAACTTTTTGTCATGCTCCAAAA
Organism: Oceanodroma leucorhoa; assembly: GCA_030449065.1. NCBI lineage: Eukaryota > Metazoa > Chordata > Aves > Procellariiformes > Oceanodroma > Oceanodroma leucorhoa. Next base: position 4,867,175 of record JASVER010000081.1, read on the forward strand.
CTAAACTGGGCATTAAAAACTTGCCTTAGTCTGTGCCATAAACTACACTACATTAAGATCAGGGTAGGAAATACTTCTTGTAATCTGGCTGTAGCCTAATAGATGCAGAAAACTGTGATGTACTAAGGAAGGGACCTACTTTCAAGCTGATCTTCATTCTGAATGTGCAGTGCTGAATGTTCCACTTTAAGTTCTTTCAAAATGAACATTTTCTGAAGTGAATTTCTATCAAACTTCACCCATGGGTGTGATTAGAGCCTGTCTAATTTTAACCCAGGAAGGATGAAAACAGCAAAGTCTCAAGAAAAATTGTGCAGATGCTCGTGAGCTAGCTTGAATGTGATTTGAGTTGTACTTTAGCCATGACTGTCCAATACCATGCTTATGCCAGTAAGTCTTGCTGGGAGATTGTCTCTGTGTGCCTGTACTCTACCTTGTACACCTGAAGTGTGCTGTGTTGTGTCGCATCACAAGATCCTCCTTGCGGATCTCTTTACCATGTGTTGTACTGCAGAATAGCCATTTCTTTATCTGTTTTTGTCAAGAAAGGTAGCAGCTGTGAACTCAAGCATCTTGAATTTTGTCTGGAATATTTTGGAATCCTGGACTACACAGTGTTTATATAAATTTGATAAGCTTACTCATGTGCCGAGATGTAGTTCTTTCCTTTAAACTGCATGTTGTCCAAAAAGATCAAGTTATTTTAAAAGCAATCTTGAGACAGTAGGATTTTACCTCCTATTAAAATTTGACCAACTGCATTTTCATAAGAAGTAAAATGACTTGCATAGTTACTTGATTGAAGTGGTATTTGCAGCTTCCATTTTCATTAAGTTGAAATAAATCTCACTGATGTGGCATCTTCCATAGGTTTGATGTTTTGCTGTAAAAATTTGGAATGAGGTATGGTTTGGGGTGTAACAAAGATGAAATTTTAATTACAGAACTATCACAAGTTGTCCCAAAATGCATCTACACAAGGTTTAGGAAATAAAATTACTAAWGAATACACATTAGTAGAAATACAGCTCCTTCAATTCAACTTCTGTCAGTCGTGTCCAGTTTGTGACAAAGTTAGCTGTAGGACTTCAATATTCTGTGATCTTTTACCAAGTTTAGCTTTGCTATAAATAAGGTTATAGAGTACTGGGGGTTTTTTTATTTGCTTTAGGTATCAAATAAAACTACAGAACTACTTTGTATTAGCATCAGTTAGCAAAGGAGAACTGCAGAGTTGTCTGGATAAAGAGTTCAGATTTACTGCAGGTAAAACATTTCAAATACTCTTTACTCTCCATAAACCAATTGTAGAGAAAAGCTGTGAGTAAGTCCATGATATTTTCCTGTAAAGGTATTCTAAAATAAAAAAGATTTTTAGTAGATCTACACTTTGATTGTATGTTTAGACTTGTTTACTCTCCAGTTGTGATTCAGTCAATGAAATCTCTAAAACATAGCATATGTTGTCAGTTATGCTGTTATGCTGCATGTCCTTATCTTACAAAATCAGATTGGAACTGTAGTGTCTGCAGTCCAGGTTTGCATACTTTCAATTCATCAGTACAACAGGACACATTCTCTAACACAGCAGACCTTGCACCAGCTTTCATAGATGTGTGGCTCTCTCCATGTCTTGTGTCAAAACAAAAGACCTTGCCCTATAGCCAGGAGGTCCACCACGGGGCTGACCAACTAACATCCTTACTGGTCTAGATGTATTCTCTTCAGCTAGGGCTCAGTGGCAATTTTTTCTTCTCACCAAGTACTGGTTCATGTCACAATCTCAGTATGTACGATTCACGAGGATTAGCTTCCCTGTCATGGCTAGCAGCTTTCTTTCAGGATTTAAGAAAGCTGCTACGCATGCTCAGTATTAAAGTAATTTCCCTAAGATGATTCTGGGCACTTGCAGTTTTGTACCCACCTCTGCTTCCTGCATCAGTGCAGGGAGGTCCCTCCTTCTTCATGGCACTGAATAATATACCCAGCTCAAGTTCCCTTTATGTTTTTATGGTACATTGGAGAAACTTCAGTCCTCTCATGAGAAAAGCTGTCAGGGAAATAAAAACACCCAAACCCCCATGCTACAATGATGCATTGAGTTGTAGATGTCTTAGATTTTTCTCACTGGAGTTCTGCTTTTAAGTATTACAAAATGTTGTGATGCAGGACTCATCACTTTGCCATTTGTCTCTGATAAACAAAAAGCCTGGAGCAGTCTTTGGAACAAAGCCTGAATGAATGATTCGTTTACAAATGTGGGCCTGCTTTCAGTCTTTAAATATGTAATTGACTATCACATTCTGCTTCAAGTTATTTCATAGAATTATAGTTAGGCATCTTCTTCATCAGGCTTTTTCCTCCTCCTTCAAAGTGTCCTGGCACAAACTAGGAAGTACATGAATTTCCTTGTAATCAGTCAGAAATCTCTGGTTTAGGGTAATAAAGGGAGATAATCCTGCCTGCATAGTAATAATACGGTATCTGTACAGCTCTTTGACTCCATAACATTAGCTCGTTAATGCTAACGAGCAGTATGTGCCCATACCAGTGAGAGGGCAGAAGCTGTTATTTGCCTCATTAAAAAGACAGCAGTAATAGGTTTGGATAACTTGAAGCACATGCTGTATTTTTAACTTTGTTTTTTTGGAATTACCCTTTGTTTCTATCAACCATGAATGTAATCATTCTCCAAGGAGAGGGAAATGGCATTTTATATGAGAAAGGAGCTCAGCGCCATCTCTCCTTGAGGGTGCTCAGCACTCATAGTAGGAAGCAAGGAACTGCTGCCAATGTGATTAAGCAGACAGAGGTGACTTGCTCAGCTGGAGCTGGCTCCTGAGGCTTTATCATATGAGGAGGGTTTATGTAGATCTGGCTTGGTACAGATCAGAACTAGCATAACTAATTGGTAGATAGTGCAGACCAGCATTTAGGCACTTGTGATTAAAGCAAAAAAGAGAGGCTGAGCAGCAGTCATAAACATACAGCTTATTAGGAGTGTTTTTCTAGACTGCTAGCTGATTATTTTTCACCAAGTTATTCCTCAGTCTTTGAAGAGTTAGAGGAAATTCGAGCTGTTGTGAAGAGRAACTTGTAAAAGTAGTGAATGAAGGAGTGGTGGGGGGGGAAAAATGGCTGTAATTTTCAGCACAAAAGGAACTTTATCTAAAAAAGGAAGTAAAAAGGAAGAAATGGACAAATGTGACATATGTTATTCAGCAAATGTAAGCTTTCTTGTTTGTCAGATGACAGCTGGTTTCTGTTCTATGAAACTGTTTCTCAGTCAAGTGGTTCTGTCATAAGCAATGTCAAGTATTCATTCAGTAACAGAACAGAATTGACAATTTATTGCTTCTATTAAAATTTTCAAAGATTTTCCACTCCTCCTCGAGTGGGTTTATATTTGGTGCAGAGATATTTTACTACCTAAAAGGTCTGTTTTCCACTACAATATATGTTCAATTTTGAGTCCAAATACACTTCTTTGAAAGGGTTTATTTGCTTTACCTTAGGAAATGTAATACTTACATATTATATCAGGGATTATTTTTATAGCAAAAGTGATAACAAATTTTTTCCCCCCTCCAGGTAAAGTTTTCCTAATAAGTACTGACTAATTAAATTAAAGATGACAAATCTGAATGTTCTGAGCAGTATGACTGTTGTCTCAGCTGACATTGCTTTTACAATTGCAAAGAGCTGGAAGAGGTTAATGCTTTTAGAGGTGCTTCTGGAAATGTTTTAAACAGGAGTTTCAAGATACAACAGAAAGTCTCTTTCCAATATATCTTTAAGCAGGTCTCATGGCTTCCAGTCACAAACCCAAACAAAATCCCATGATGCATAAAGGGGTACTTCACCTTTCTGTCTTTAGAGCAATGCCAAGATACTGCAGGTTATATAAGGAGGATTGCTGAATTCTTCTGATATGTTTGAGTTTAGGAAAATAATCTACATGAAATCTAATTCTTGTTTCTCTTTATGTATTCTGTACCTCCTTTTTGTAAGATGTGTATGTAGTATGGGCTTCTGCCTTCTCTTTCCTCTTCTTTCTGCTTTTCTGTATATTTTTCAGTTGTTTGTTTGCCTTATCTTTGCATTGCTGTTTTTTGATGYAGACCACTTGAAATTTTGGAAAGCTTTGAGGGGTTGTCGTTTTTTTTTTTTTCCTCTTACACAGTCAAAACTTCCTGAAATGTCCAAACTTTGAACTGAAATGTCCCATGACTTGACATTCTATCAAACAACCTTTTCAAAGACAGCTTAGAAAATAAAAGTAAAATCTGCTGTTTTTCAATGGAAGTGATTTGTAGGTATTAGTTTTCCTGTTGTAAGGAATTATTAATCACACCTTTTGCCAGTCTGGTTTTCTATGTGAACAAACTTTTGTGTGGTAAGTTTAAATGTTCTGTCTGTCCACCCACCACCCTTAGCTTCTGATGCTTAGACAAATTTGTCTGGATCTGATTCAGAGAGGATTAAATTCGTGCAAGCTTCATGAAAATAAGCAGCTAGGTGGAGGAAGAAGACTTGAATGCTCTAATGCTAGGAACAGATGCACTGGGGGAATACCCATGGGAAAGAAAGAAAATTTGACTATGAATGAAGCAACATGTAATTGTGACTTAAAATAAAGCAAGGCTTTCCCAGTTCTCCTGTGATGGAGTTACTGTTGCTTCTTTTTTTCTTTTTTAATTAAGAACCTAGATAAAATAGACTGCATTAGCAATAGGAGGGCAACAGCACGTTGAGCACACTCATTGTGGCTGATCATTACTGAATGGGAGAAAGTAACTGTAAAAGTGGGGTTTTTTGCTTGGCTTTTCTTTCTTTTTCAATCTAAAAATTAAGGATGAGAACTCAGTGCAGTCTTGAAATTGTACAAAACCTCTGTTCTACTGAAGTGTTCTTCCTGATACACTGTGTATATAGGGATTTCTCTTGCTCTCTCCTGTGCCCTCACCCACCAATTTCTCTTTGCCCTACCAGAAGTCTGCATTAAAACTGGCAGTCAATGCAGCTATGATGATGCTATTGCAGAAATTTGAACTTCTAGTTAGCAACTGCTGACAGCATGTGTGTTGCTGTTAAGAGATTAATTATGAGATTTTTTTTTTTTATTCTTTTATGCAGAAGTTCCATGTACATGTCAGTTTCAGCTCAGTTATTTAATTTGAAAAAAGGATGTCATTTGTAAAGCTCATGAATGTGCTGGTAGAAGCTATTTTGTGGTATCTGAAGAGCTTTGAATGCTTTAAGGTGTACTGTCATTCTTTTCTTTTTTCCTTCCTATTATAGGATTACAGCTGTAGTAGTTAATAACATATCTAAATACTAATGCATGTCTAAAAGTGTTCAGGGCTACTTAATAAAATAAAAAAATTGTGTTTATTTGCTTATCCATTATGCTCTGTTGGAACAACAATACTGCGACAAGGTTAACAGAACAAGAAAATTAGCAGAAAAGTAGATTCAAGAATACTGGTTTAAAGAGCATTACACTGCTACCTGCAGTCCTGAAGAAGCATCAAAAAAGCACTGTTGGACAAAAGACTAATATAGATTTCATTTAATATTTTAGTTCAATATTTTCTTAATATAATAATATATGCTTGCATTAGAAGAAGACACTGCCATCTAAGTGACCAGAATTCCCCCCTCTTCAGTAGTGTCAGAAGTTAATATTTGGGTTTATTGTAGTTGATTTATGAAGTGTTTTTGGAAATAGAAGAGAGAATCTTTCTTGGCATGTAAATGCTTGTCCTGGACACATATCAAAATATAAAATTTCAGTCTCTGACTTCAAATGTGAAGTGTAAAACAAATCTGGATGATGCATCAGTTCCATTAATTTACTAAGGCATGTCTAAATTTCAGTGGTTTAAGCCTCATAAATATACCTAGTATAATGATCTCTATCTTGTGGAGTTCATAGTGTTAAGAAAGATTAATCTGAAGTTTGCTTTTCCTACTAGCTTTTCACTGAAGTCTAGGTTGTAATATGAGTTACTTTCATAGCCAGGGGAAAACAGAGTAATCCTGGAATTCAGTGTAAATGGTTAAGGATTATCAGTCCTTAGGATCAAGTACCGAGTGGTTAGTATCAGTACCAAGGGATCAGTGAGGCATCTAGATTTCCTGAAAAAGAAATACAGTTCTTTCTCCATGTAAAGTTTTCTGAGCCATTTACACTTAATCTTTTAGTCATCGAGATATTAGAGAATGTTTAATAACGTATGAGTCTGGAAAGAATTAATGTTGCTTTGTTACAAATCTTATTTAAAGTAGTCTGTGTGGTTATAATGCTGCTCTACTGATGTATTATTTAAGCATGTGAAACTACTCTTAATATTAAGTCTTTTCTTCGTGTAGGTATTTAGATTCGATATTAAATACCATATAGCAGGTAAGAATTCAGAACAGACATTAACTCCAGCAAAGCGAGGAGAGCTGACCAATTCTCAGATGTAAACTGTTCACTTGCCCACTGATAGTTTGAGCCTTGTGTATAAAATAAAGGCTAGAAACTCTAAATAGAAATGATTAGTAACTGTGGCAAAACTAGAGACTTCGTATTTTGCCATAGTGTATTTGCCCTGATTGGAGATTCTGAATAATTTTCGACAACTTAGCTGTGAAGGGTGACAAGAAAGCAATAACAAAGATGATTTTTTTAGAAGACCGAGCAGGAGTATTTCTTTAGTGGAAGTTTGTAAGATAGGCAAGTATTTTGTGAGGCGGAGGTTCTGTCTCTGGAACGGATTAGTGCTGTCCCGAAAGGCACAGGTCAGTGTCCCTGACAGTGGAAGAAGGACCTAACAAAGATTAAAGAACTAGTCCTGTGAACAGAAGTTCCTCAGTCTGCTTTGAGCAAGTGGTCCAGTGTGGTTTTTGTAATTAGCCTAGAGTGACCCTTTAGTTTCACCTGTTTCTGCTCCAAGCCTATAGATATATATTGATATGTAAAAGGGACATAATTTTTCAGAAAAGTAGCCTGTGTGATTTCATAGATGACTATGTTTCCTGTTAAAAAAGTTCACCCTCTCACAACATCTCTAGAAAGAGTACCACTGCTATATAGCTCAACAAGATATTAAGCAAACATAATAATTAATAGAAGAGAGAGCAGTAAATAAATATAGTACCCTGTTTACATCATACCTGTTTAATTTATTTTTTGCTCGAAGGTACTGTCTAGAAGTTTCTGATAAAAGTTCTGTTGAATAACAAGAGATGTCACCCCCTGTTTTTGAGTCTTTCCTCAGTTCTAGTGCTATATAGGTAGGCAGCCTCAAGGCAGAGTGAGAAGACTTTGCTCTGTTACAAGTTTTGTTTCACTTTCATGACTGAGGGACCCTTCTTTTATAAAATGTTCACAAAGTGGCTCCACCCATTCAGAAAAATAAAAACCTCCTGAAAAATTGATGTTCTGTTTGCAGCAGGCCAGTGTAGATCTGAGGTTCTGCTGGTACTTGTGACATTACCTGACCTTACCATCAGGTAACTGGGATTAGCAATTGTTAGGGAACAGACATTGGTAGCCCTATGGAAGGAATATTAGCTCAAGAATGTGTCCTTCACCAGCAAATATATATATGACTTTTTAATGGATTTTTTTTTAATCTTACTGCTCTAAGTGTAAAAACAGCACTATATATCTGAAAACAGTGAGCCTTCCCGTAATTTGCACCGAATTGCAGTATATGAAATACACAATGTTGCTTCATACCTTGGTTCTCTGTACCATCTTCTGTTGAGACTTCCCATAAGCCAGTCTGCAGAGTTATCATAAACTTCATCAACATCACTTTAAAGAGTGAGTTATCATTTTCATAGTTCCTAATTTGATGGGATTCTTTGCCTCCTTATGCTGGATGAACAGAATGACATAATTTAACATTGCAGTCTGAACAGTGTGTTGGGTTTTTTTTTGCTTTTTGGTACATTTTAAAAGCAGCCCCTTATGTTTCTGTGAACTTTCTTGTGAAGATGTCTGCATATGTACTGAAGTAGGAATACCTCTGTCTGTGCTTACTAAATTATTTGGATATAATCACATTTAGCTGTTGATGCCCTGTTTGCCGCACTTTTTATGGTAATTTGTTTTAATAGAGCCGTAAAAGGATCATAAGTGTTTTCCGTCACAGAAAAAAAGAAGTTTTGTAAATTATTGAGCCAATGTTTCTGGAAACAACTTGTTTGTTGAAAAGTAGAAGGAAAACCTCTACTCTTTTTCAGCTTGAAATTTAAAACTATTGTTCAGTTAAATACACAGACGTGCGTGTGAAACTCCAGTGGCAACAGTAGTTATTTAATACATGAGCAAATGTTTCCTTGGCTGAATTTGTCCCTCTGCATGCCAGTTTTCATATTCTATACTCACTCTTGCAAGTCTGATTTTGTTACCTTAATTTTTTCTGGTGAGGAGGATCCAGAGGAGCTTCTCAGAACAGACTACATGTGTAGATCCAAGGGCTGATACATGTTGATGTGTACCTCTCAGTATATTTGGCTGTTATTACTCAGTATTTTGTAATCTAGACTGAGTTGCAAAATTCTGGTTGTTTACACCATCTCTTTTCAACTACATACGTATGTCAGGTACAAAAATGACAGCTCTGGTGATTTTAATTGGCACCTGCAAAGGTGTATAGGTTTGTTGACCGTCCTGAAATTGATGTGCTTACTGTGATGTTTGCTGATTCACATGTCATGGTTCTCCATTAGCGTGAGTGTAGTAGCACGGACTCACTGTCAGACTCCTTTACTTGAAGCATGATTTAGAAGATCAGTCATATCTCTTGTTTTCTCAGGTCTGTAGTTTTGATGTTTCTCAACAGTGTTAGTTAAATATTAGAAGGGAGTTTTACTATGTTTGATCTACCTTTTTTTTTTCAGACACACAAGTAATTTATAAAAATGAAATGCAAGGTTGGGTTTTAGACGTGATACAATATTTCTACATTGTAAACATTAGACTAATTAATGCATTTAGTTCAACAGGTCCGTAAATACCTGTTGTCCCTGTTCACATTTGTATGTATGCAGGATAGATTTTCTGCAACAGTTGGTATTGAGTTGTACCTTAGAACAATAAGTTTACTGCTCATTTATCCTGCTCATTTAGTTTTTCTGACTAACTTCTATATGTAGAGATTGTAAAGATCAAAACTCATGATGCAATGAGCTGATAATTTTTTCAAAAGCTTATATAGGAGTTTTCAGACACATTGGACATTGCAAATGCGCTGCTATTTAGGGGATTATTCTGTGGGATGTATATTTGAAAGCATATATGACATCCAAAGATAGGCATCAGAGCCTATTTTTATTACAACTCTTCACAACAGGGGAGGCACAGTGGCTCATTCTAATTTATGGCTGTTGTATTTTGGCACTATCTGAAAGAAGCTGATAATTATATTCCTACAAGAGGTGTTCTTCACACTGCAGGAGAAAAAAAACAACAAACAACAACAAACAACCAAAACCAAAATACAGCTCAAACTTCTGCTTCGGTCAGTTGTTACTACCTGGCACTGTTTCTGCCATTCTTCAAAGGCTGTGCAACGACTTGGAAAGGAGACTGAAGAGTTCTACCTGTTCTGCAGGTTGCCTTGCAAGTAGACACATTATGATGAGGCACATTTGTTTTTCCATGAAGAAAACAGAAGTCTTTTATTTCTAAAACTGTCACTTCAGTTTAATATAAATAAAATATGAAGGACAGAAATAGTAATTAAAATTTGAGAAGGTTTGAAGCACAAGAGTCTTCTGGGTTTTTTTAATTATTATTACTGTTTTATTTATTATTATTATTTTAGATAATCCTGCCTAGTTATGCTAGTTCCTTGACAAAGTGTAATTTTTTCCTTTATTCCTTAGAAAATTTGTAGGATCTTGCATATATCATCCTTAGATTAGAATGTGTTAAAGTTACACTGTTCTGCAAATCTGCAGAAAATCAGTCTAATTTAATTGTTCCTACTGAAGATCTTGTGCCCAACACTCCCATTTTTCATATTTCAGGTAGCAATCCCTATCTTTAGCTTTCTGAGCTAATTTGAGTGAGGATTTTTTTCCATCTCATGTCCAAGAGAGCATTTTAGAAGGACTTTGGAAGATGAAGGTTTTATTTTATTTTCTACTCAAGAGGAAGAGAACTTGAGCCTGGTTTTTGATTAAATGTGTTGAAGTGCGCAGATTTAGAAGGTCAAAGTATGGCTTTTCTTCTCACTTCGGCATAAGGACATAAGTGCTTCTTAAAATAGGATCCACATTAACACTAAGGATGAGACCTTAAAAAAAAAGAAAAGCTTCTTGCTTTTCCCGCTTTTCATGGGAAAATTGGAAATCTTGTTCTTATGCATATCTTCCTGTACTTCATAGTCACTTAGCCAGTTGGGATGCATGTTCTTCATGCTGTCATTGCAAGGTAAGTACAACAAACAAAATGACTGTCGTATTCTGCCATGAAAATTATTTCTAACTAAGCAGCTGTAACTAAGAAGGTGTTATTACATTATTACACATGAGCACTATACTGCAGTTGCAGCAGAGTTCAGCTCCTGGCAAAAGTGGTTGCTTTCACACTGACACCAGCATGGGCTCCAGATGCAAATTAACATGGCAGTGACTTGGAATTTCCACTTTCTCCTTTATAGACATTACAGATTAGCTTCCCAAAGTGGACAGTTCATGTTCTTTTAAATAGAGAAAAACCTCCTGTTATTGAACTTAAGGTATATGAAAGAAAGCTCTGTCTTGCAACATTTTTCCTACACTTCTCCTTTTAGAAAACAATTCTTCATGCAGGAGATGAGTCTTCCGTACTTACAGAGTTTATCTCTAATTATCCAGTGTGAAAGTTACAGCAGCAAGGAGATTGCTATCTGCAAATAAGTTTTAGATCTTTGATTGGAAGAAAAAAGGTGGACTAGCATCTGTCTTGTTTCATTCTCTTCTTTCCTGCCTGATTTTATTCAAGGGACTTCAGTCGCTGCTGGTTTTCTGTATGTAAGATTACTATATCTTTGTACTTTCTTTTGCCCCTTCTTTCCCTTTTCTTTCTGTATGTTAATATATGTATTTTATATTTGATTGGCTTCTATATATTAAATCTCTTTTCTAGGAAGTTCACTACTAAATAACCAAATTGTGACATTTATAGGAGCTTGGCTTTGACTTCCCTTAACATGCTGGTTTTGTTCCAGCCCTCATTTTTTGCCTGACTGTATAGTGTGTTTCTGTAACAGGTGGGAATAAAAAAAAAGGCACACTCCAAAGGGGAGGTAGCATTGTCTTTGTGTTACAGGTAAAAGCAGTAGTTTAACAATCCCAAGACCAAGTGCTTCACTCACATTGCTATTGTTTGCTATCCACAGCAGGCTGTGAAGCAACATGGATCATAATTTCACAAACTAAGAGCAAAAGAAGCGCAGTGCCTTTTAATGGAAAAGTAGACAAGAGAGGAAGAGAAGTGTCACAGTAAGCCAGTGAATTAAACCAAAATAATAGGAGAGCTAGGTCTTAATCTTCTGATACATGAAGGATATAAAATAAAGTGCCACTGGTGTGGATTGCAGAATCCTCACCTTGTCTTCCATACAGGTTCCAGAGGTTCTCTGGAAGTGAAAGAAGTTAAAAGTAACAGCAGTAAAGGTGGCAGTGATGTGGCCTGATATGTATGTGAAAGGAATAACTATGTCTTTTTTTTTTTTTTTGCCTTTAAACCTAATGCAGGAATGAAAGCCAGGTATACACCACAGCCTGCCCCACTTGCTTTACAGTTAGTAATGCAGAGTGCTGTTTTCCAGAAGGAAGGGTTGACCACTGGGTTTGCATATTTTTATAGCAGTAGTAGCTGCTCACTGCACATTCATCTCATGTCACGTGGTTTTCATATATGGGCCTTTGCACATTCAGAGGTCTGAACTGTGCAACAGTGGAGATCAAAATTCTACAAGCAAAAGTGACTCTCTCCCCTGCCCCCCTCTTGCCAAGAGTAGTATCTTTATATATGATAAAATATAGATATGATAAATGATAAAATGCCAGAGCTTATTTTGTGGGAGGTGATAAAACATAGTCTAACGTTTGACAACAGCCCATTTTTTCCCTTCCTGTCTGCCCTCCCCCCTTCAGTAAAATGAAGCATTGGCAGAAAACTGATGTGACTGAAATGTTGCTCAATAGAATACAAGGAACGGGTGTGAGAAAAATGCTGCTAAGTCAGTGGGAGCTGGATCACCCTCAGGGCAAAAGAAATAGTCTTGCTATTGAAAAGATGCCTGATACGCATTGGAACATTGTAATGTGGCAAATGTAATGCTGTGCACTTAATACTAATATGACACGAGGGTGACTCATGAATCATTATTTTGTTGAGCATTTTCATTTTTTTTCTATTTTGCATACTAGCTTTGCCCTTTCTGAAATTGTACCCCATGTGAAACATACTTAAACTACAAACTACTGCAGAAGGAGGGGGAAATTAGTCATTTCTGGACTGATGGCTGTAACCATGTTTTCGTACCCAGTTACAGTGCAGAATTGTTTGCTTTTCACCTTGTGTGTAAATAGATAAGAACTTTTAAAGTATGTCTCTGCAAAACCAACAGTTGAGTTTTCAAAGCAGCCTGGAGTTTGTTAGTTTCTGGCAGCCAGTGGGGACATGTGATAATGGGCACCTAACTCCATTAAAACAGCTTTGAGAGTTTCAGCTTTGTGGTTCCAAGTGTATTTACAAAACAAAACAAGATTCCTGTGTGAATGCATTTGCAGTTGCACATTCTTTCTGGATAGCAGAGAACAAAAAATGATATCTATGAATGAAATAATAGAGTGCACCTGCTCTGTAAATACCACTTCCTTGCAGAGCTGTGCTAATTACAGTACACTCTTGTTCTTCTCCCACTTTCCCTTCTGAACTGCTGGCTGCAAGTGATCCCGTATCTGCATGAGAAAGTCCAATGCTACTATGCTTAATTACTGAATCTTTTTTAGCTATTTTGAATTAAGAAATGCTGCCAAAATTTACACCATGTGTGATGTGGAAGTAACTTGTTTTGAAATTCATGAAATTATCCCACATTTACTTAGACATAGTTTAATTCTTTAAATAAATATTAGAGTTCAGGAACAGTATTACTTCCTGATAAAATTTTAGTTAATGCAAAAATAGAATCTATGGTTTGTGTACGTTAGTCAAATATGAGCTCCAATTACCTAGCCATTGTCAACACATCTATATTGTCCATTTACATTCCCTCTTTTCAAGTATTTGAAGCTTTTACATTTAAGAGAGAAACATTTTAAAATTTTCAGCTATGACTGTGCTCTCTGTAACTTGTATTTTTGGTTGACTGTAGTGTCCCTTCTCTTTGCAGTAAAGGGTTGCCTTCGAGTTCAACATTCACTTTAGAAGACAGTGCCATCTATTTGACTTCAGAACAGAGCACACTGGAAATGGAAAATGATAATGCTTCAGTTTTGGATGTCTACTTAGTAAGTTGTCAAACTGTTTATGATGGGCTTTTTCCCCTGTAATTCCTTTGACTCAGGCTCAGTAAGTGACTAAAATACATGCTTAACTTCAAGATCCAGACGTTCACTGGGATATTTCTTATATGAGCAATATGCTTAAGTACCTTGCCAAAGCAAATCCTTCAAGAATCTATGTGTCTATTAATTATTGTGTAAATAATGAAGTATGCCAAAATGCCCTTTAGTTTTTCTCTAATGGTAGGCGTTTTTTTCCTATTATTTGTTTTCCATAGGAGAAAAAAAAAAAGAAAAATGCTCTTCATGTTGAATATTCCACAATGTAGAAATTAAATTTTCTCAGAGAGGAAAGTTCTGTGTTTACATCAGTGATTTTGAAGCCAGTGAAGTAAAGCTCAATATGAAGTACATTAATGGCTCCCCTTTCTGCTCTGAAGGGTTGTCCAGTTGTGGTGGCTGGAATATGATTAAAAATTTATCTTTTCTTTGCCATTTTGGTTCCTAGTGAGCAGTTTATCTGACTGCTGAAACATAAGCTCAAGTCTACATCTTTGGTTGTCTTCATATCACCTGTGTTTTAAAAATTCTCTTGGTATCTACAGCTCATATTCCACAGACGTAAAGGCAGTAGGCACCCAACTCCAGTTTCAATTGAGTGAAGTTGTGTGCATCTAACCCTCTTAGGCCGTTTTGAAAATCCCAGTATAAATATAGGAGGGAGGTATGTTAAACTCGGCTTTTTTTCAGAAGGTTTGTTTTCCTAAAGCACAAACTAAACAATTCTGATATTATCCTAGTAATATTTTCCTTCTATTTTCATAAATAAATATCTGTGACTTTCGTGGCAAGAATTGTACTAGGGAGGAAGGGTCAAAAAGGAAAGTCTGTTCATTAGGTTTCTAATAAATGTTTCACACAGGCATGGTTGTTTCCTTTTTAGATAAAGTTCACTGCATTCCTTATTGTTCTTATCTCTAGAGTTTCCTGATTTTTGTCTTAAGAGATCCAGAATATATAGAATCACAGAACAGCCCAGGTTGGAAGGGACCTCGAGAGATCAACTGATCCAACCTTTTGTGGGAAAGGGAACGTAGATGAGATTATCTAGCACCCTGTCCCATTGCACCTTGAAAACCTCCAGTGATGGAGACTCTGCCACATCCCTGCAGAGGTTGTTCCAGTGATTGATTGTTCGTCCTGAAAAAATTTTTCTTGTGTTGAGATGAAACATGTTTGTGTCTGATCTTATGTCGAATTGAAACATGTTTGTGTCTGATCCCCATGCTATTTCTCTGTAGGCTGTACCACTGATTTTTTTTTCTTCTTTTGGGCCAGCAACGCTTGAGTATATACAGTACCCACTTAACAGCTACTAATTTAATAGTCCAGCACACTTAGGGGAGTTGTTGTCTATCCTGCCTCCACTGAAACAAGACAGTAGCAAGTACCAGTAGCCAATTAGATGTAGAATTGACTTAGTTAACTGTGATCTCAAGTAGCCCATTAAATCAGCCTRTTCCTGTAGGACTTGTGTTAATTGGGCTAGTTGCTGATACGATGTTGACATGAGTTGTCTGTTAAGAGGGACTCACAAATCCTGAAATATTGTGGGAAACGCACAAGTGCGTAATCACTTTCAGCCTAACTTTGCTAGCAGATTGGCTGACTTAGTGAATTGTGCTTTAAACTAACGAACTTGGGGGTAGGATCCAGAGCTGTGATACCTACATATTCATAAGCAACAGGGTGGATGAGCACACCTACTAGAGGAGTAGTGGGCAGGGCTCCCCAACGCTTTACAAAAGCAAGAACCCTAAGTCCAACCACCTCAAGTGCGTGTATACTAACGCACATAGTCTGGGCAGCAAAGAGGAGGAACTAGAGCTCCATGCCCAGTCTGAGAGTTATGATATGATAGGAATCGCAGAAACTTGGTGGGAAGACTTACATGACTGAAAGACCACAATAGTTGGCTACAAAGTCTTTTGGAAAGATAGGAAGGGAGGAAGAGGACGTGGAGTTGCACTTCATAAAAAAGAAAGAAATTTGAGTGTATGGAGGTAAGCTATGGAGCCCACAAAAGTTCTGCTGAATGCCTTTGGATCAAGATTATATGGTTCATCACCAAGGAGGATCTTAGGTTAGGTATCTGTTACTGACCTTCCAACCAGGATGACAAGGCTGACGAAACCTTACTTTGGCTGCGCAGGGAAGTCTTGGGCCAACAGAACCTGGTCCTCATGGGTGAATTCGATTACCCGAACATTTGTTGGGAGAACAACACAGCGGTTCACAAGTTGTCCATGAGATTCCTAGAATGCATGAGGACTGCTTCCTGCTACAGGTGCTGGACATGCCGACTAGGAACAGCGCATTGCTAGATTTACTGCTCAGAAGCCAAAAAGACATACTTCGACAACATAACTACCAATGATAGCCTTGGATACAGCGATCACAACAGTGTGGAGTCTAAGATCCTGCTGAGCACACTGAAGACCAGTAGTAGGACAAAAGCCCTGGATTTTAGAAGAGCCAGCTTCAGTATACTCAGAGCCCAGATGTGAGGGATTCCATGGGAAGCATGCATGGAGGGCAAATGAGCTTATGAGTGCTGGGAGTTTTTAAAGAACAGCCTCCTGGAAGCACAAGAACCGTCCATCGCCTACAAAGGGAAAGGAAGAAGGCAGAACAAGAGACCGCCCAGGCTTAACAATAAGCTTTTGGATGTGCTTAAAAGCAAAAAAGAAGCATACAAGCTATGGAAGGGCAGCCAAATACCCATTGAGGACTACAAGAAGCTTGCTAGGACATGCAGAGGTGCAGATAGGAATGTTAAGGCTCCGCTAGAACTGAAATTGGCCAGAGCCATCTTTCAGAGAGACCTGGGCAGGCTGGAAGAGTGGGCTAGCAAGAACTGTAGGAAGTTTAACAAAGACAAGTGCAAAGTCCTGCATCTGGGATGACATAACCAAAGATCCCAATACAGGCTAGGATCTGTGTGGCTGGGGAGCAGCCTTGCTGAGAGGGACCTAGGGGTCCCGGTGGACAACAAGCTGAACAGGAGTCAGCAGTACACTGCTGCAGCAACCAAGGCAAATTAGATCCTGAGCTGCATCCGCAGGGGCATAACTAGCAGAGGTAGAGATGTGATCATCCCACTCTACTTAGTGCTTGTCAGGCTGCACGTAGAGTACTGGGTCCAAATTCCGGGCCCCAAAATTCAAAAAAAAGACGTGGGCAGACTGGAGGGGGTCCAAAGGAGGGCCACAAAGATGATAAAGGAGCTGGAGAACCTGCCATATGAGGAAAGACTGAAGGAGTTAGGAAGAGAAGTTTCAGGAGGGACCTCATCACAGTTTTCCAGTACTTAAAGGGTGACTACAAAGAGGATGGAGGCTCTCTCTTCACAAGGGGCAAAGGGTACAATTTGCATCGGGAGAGGTTTCATCTTGTACAAGAAAGAACTATTTTTACAGTGAGAACAATCAATCACTGGAACAACCTCCCCAGGGACGTGGTAGTATTCCTAGCGCTGGAGGTTTTCAAGATGCGATGGGACAGAGTGCTAGATAATCTCATCTAGGCTCCCTTTCCCACAAAACGTTGGACCAGATGATCTCTTGAGGTTCCTTCCAGCCTGGGCTCTTCTGTGGTTCTCTTGGTCGCACTTAACAGAGAAACCACTTCTTGTTGATAACTTTTTAATTTGGTTTATAATATAACAATCTTGTTTATCACTAATACTGCTCAGCATTGTGAAGTTTTTTGAAGTTTGAAGTCTATGGGGT
The DNA here is from genome assembly GCA_030449065.1 of Oceanodroma leucorhoa. Lineage (NCBI taxonomy): Eukaryota > Metazoa > Chordata > Aves > Procellariiformes > Oceanodroma > Oceanodroma leucorhoa. The sequence continues at coordinate 4,884,469 of JASVER010000081.1, forward strand.
GGATCGTGGAATGCTCTGAAAATCTAGTGACAGGCATAGGTAATACCTTCTGTAAAGCTGTCCTTACGAGTTTCAGGTGTGATGGTGATCTCTTTAGTTAGTTTTTGGCTTGTAAAACATTCATTACTATTATGTCTGGGAGACTGCAGTAAGTATATGTGTATTCCACTGATCAGTATCGACAGAAAAATAAATAAAACCCAATTCTGGATGTCATACAAACACCCGGTGTTTATTCCCCTAAGCAAATATCTGGAAGAATAAATAGRTCTTGTGTGGAGAGTGGAGAGAATCATAGATGCTTTTTGTCCTAGCAGCACTCTTTCTCTGCACCCTGAAAAATCCAAACTCAAAATTCAATAATGGAAACAAGGTAGTGGCACATACCTCAAGTGTCTAGGTAYGCAACGGCTGACAGCTTCAAGGAAATTGGATACTGTGGCTAAGCACATGTTACTTCTTAAGTGGCAAACACATATTGAGAAATGACTTACCCCTGCCTTCTTGGTTCTGTCCCACACACTGCATTGATGCCTCCTTAACTATTTTGAGATTGCTGTAGAAGAGAGCTGTAACTTAATCACATGTATCCCTGAGGTGTTTGTGAAAGAAAGAGGAATAAGATACTGTTTTGTGCACTAATCTTTTACTTCCTAATCCCCGCCAATATCCTTCAGCGGACCCTAAAACAACAGTTAGCCTCTGTTTGGGGAAGTCTGATACTAAAGGATCAGTGCTGTGTGTTATCAGTTTGATTCACTGCTGTTGAGGCAGAAGGCAGGTTTATTTTTATAGGAGGATGATTAAATGCAGGCTAGAAGGGAAAGATGCATGTTTTCGAGTACACTAGGAACAGGTCAGTCATTTCTAATGTATGTCTTAAAAATAAAGCAGATCAATGACGTTTGCATTAGCTGAATTAAGCCTCAGTTGAAAAGGTTACAAGATACATTCTGACCTTTTAAAAGCACGAGGAGAAAATGTAACATTAAATGGGATTCCCAGATTTTCCTTTAATCCCGTAGTTAATAATCCTTGTCTGTGTTTCTACTGCAAGGCAAGCTGCTGTAGTCTTACCCGCTAGATATTATAAYGAAAAATGTCTTAACTTGCTTAATTTCAGTCACTTCACTAATTCTTAGATGTCTTTGCCTGCTGCTTTGAAATGTTAAACTTCTTGGACAAATTTTAGTCATCTAGTAAATTAAGAGCTATGAATTTTTGATCACATGAATGAAAAGAAAGACATTGTAGTAAAATGACATTGTGTTAACTTACTATAAAAAAACAGCCTAAAAATGGCATTTGGCTGAACAGTGTTGTGTACAAATTCAGACAGTCAAGTAAGGTGGGGTGGAGCAGAGATTGTCCAAAAAAAAAAAATCCTCTTACAGGTAAGACCATTGGTTTTGGGGTGTTACATTAAGAGAACACCATGCAGACTCACACTGTGCAGCTGATGTCAAAATTGAGAACTTACCTGGTAATAGCAAGAATTTTTTTTCCAGGACACAGGTATGGAGACATTTTGAGTTTGCAACTGAAGGGCTGGTCTGGACCCAGAGTTCCTCAGTTCAGCAAACCAGCATTTTGTGCACCTGCCACTCTAAGCAGCACTGTTAGGAACATCCTCAAAACCAAGTTTACTTTAAAATTCCATTGGTTTATTTTCTCTTGAATCTTTTAACCCAGATAATAACTTAAGAAAGCTAGCTTTTATGAATAAAATATGACTAACCATGATCTGCACTGAGCAGTAACTATAAGCCAATCTAAATTATTTCCAGATATTCTAGTACCATACAGTGGGAAACAAATACTGGACAGTCTATAAAAATAATTTTAATTTTTAATTAAAGATTGCGGAAAGATAGAAGCAGATGTGTAAAGTAGTTGGAAATTTGAAATGTTTCTCTGCAGAGAATTAAAACATTAAAGGGCTCTTGCTTTTATGAATATGTAGTACTGTTGTGGTTTAACCCCAGTGGGCAGCTAAGCCGTGCACACAGCTGCTCGCTCACTCACCCCTGGTGGGATGATGGGGGAGAATCAGAAGAGTAAAAGTGAGAAAAATCATGGGTTGAGATAAAGACAGTTTAATAAGTAAAGCAAAAGCCGTGCACACAAGCAAAGCAAAACAGGGAATTCATTCACTCGTTCCCATCGGCAGGCAGGTGTTCAGCCATCTCCAGGAAAGCAGGGCTCCATCACGCGTAACGGTTACTTGGGAAGACAAACACCATCACTCCAAACATCACCCCCCTTCCTCCATCTTCCCCCAGCTTTATATGCTGAGCATGATGCCATATGGTATGGAATGTCCCTTTGGTCAGTTGGGGTCAGCTGTCCCAGCTGTGTCCCCTTCTAACTTCTTGTGCACCCCCAGCCTACTCACTGGTGGACTGGTGTGAGAAGCAGAAAAGGCCTTGACTCTGTGTAAGCACTGCTCAGCAATAACGAAAACATCTCTGTATTATCCACACTGTTTCCAGCACAAATCCAAAACATAGCCCCATACTAGCTTCTATGGAGAAAATCAACTCTATCCCAGCCAAAACCAGCACAAGTACAATGATAGATCAGATACTTAGAATCAGAAGATGCCATCTGAGATAAACAGAGGGTGTCCTGTACATAAACCAGTAACAGAGAAGGTAACACTCTTCTACTTAGCACTTTGATACAGAAATCCAGAGAACAACAGAGTAAATCAGTGTTTCCTTCTTCCTCTTGAAATAAACTTAGTCTCTTTCTAAAATTCCCCTGAAGCCCTATTTATTGGTGTCAGTTCAGGCACCGTCAGCTGATATATAAGCAGAAAAGCATTAAATGTCAGCAAATGCTGATGAACATAGAAGTCTACTGTGTTCTATGGAATTTGATTAGTAGGAGATATAAGCGCAATCCTGCAAAAGTTTCTTTAGAGACATCAGCAAGTGCAGCTGATCCTGAAGACCTTAGTCCAGTGTTACTAAGGAATGGTACCTAAAATGGAAGACCTTAAAAGTGATAATGTCGCTTAGAAGGTAAGGAATAACTTAAAGTCACCTTGTTCCTTCTGTTCTGCAGTGAAGTCCCAAATTCTTTGGTAGAGCTTTCTGTTCCTGAAAGAGCAACATGTGCAATTATGAACTACTCCACTGTGTTTTCTCAGCCTGCCCCTGAAATGACTTATAAAGGTAGCTGATGTATTATTTTGGTGAACTGCAGTATCAGTAAAATCAGAGTAGTAAGGCTTAAGAATTACTTCAATTGGTTCACTGCAAGTAGGCTTAATTTCCTTTACACTTACAATGGAACAAGAACATGCATGTAAATAGCACAGTGACAGACTTTGAAGTTTGCTCCATCATGGTGCTGTACATCTTAAGTCATCTGGTGGTAAATACAGGATTTAAATAAATAAATACATGCCCTGCGTATAGGATTTGATTAATGAACTATTTTGCTTGAAGAATACTTCTATATATTTAACTATAATGGAAGATTCTTAGGTAGTACAGAAATTGTTACATGGAAATACAGCATTGCCTCTTGTTGTTGAAGGAAGGGCTCACAAAATTTGTATAGAATTTAGAAGTCACTACCACTGAAGATATGGTTGCAAAGGATTGATAAGGGCTTCAGTAGAATAAAAGAATGGAATAACTGTAGTGATGAGCAAGCCCAGCATATTTAGAGTCTGACTAGTGTAGCCATAATTTGTGTCAAATGAATTGCGTAGATGATATTATTACATTTATAATTACTTATGTTGTGGTTTATGTCCAAATGTCAATTTTATTATAGGATTTTGAAGTCTTAAAACATTGCTGGAGATTAATTTTGTATTTCAAAAGATGCATAGATAAGCAGATTTACAAATATTGGTCTATAAAATACCAGTTTAGCAACTGTCAAAATTGTCTACCTCTTCTTACTCTTCAGTGCTCTTCCTCTTCTGTTCTAACTCCCGTAGTTCTGTATTAAAGCCTGTCTCTTTGAGAATTTCCTAGTTCATATTCAAACCCTTCTGACTGCCAAGTTACTGTCTAACTCCTCATCTTTGTGGTTACTTTCTCTTACAAATATTTTCACCCATTCAGCTGTTTTCAGTTTAGCACCCTAAGCTCTCTCTTCTAGTATAAACTCTTCTTTCAGAGAAGAAAATTCCCACCTGGCTCTGATCAAATGAAACATCCTAGTCAGATACAACTTTGGCTAGTACTTCCACCCTAACTCCTTGCTGAGATGTTTGCTTTTCATTCAGAAATATTTTGCTTCTCGGTCTTTCATAATGTTTGATTCGATTCTAATCATGTTGTAGTTTTCTTCAGGGTGCTGTTGGGAAGTAATAACAAGTGCAGCTGAAATTAAAACAGTTCCCAGGCAGGGTACCTGTAAAAACAAGCTAAAAAGTGTACAGTCAGACTGTGCTGCATAGCTCAAATTTTGACATGTTGCTCTCTTTCTGGAGGTATCAGTTTCTCTGCTTCACCATTTCCTCTGGTAGATTGAACGTTAATTCTGGGACTATGAGAGGGGAATTCAGGCCTCCTCACTTACAGACATCCTTTCTTTCCCCTGAGAGCAGAATAATCCTTAAAACGTTACGTGCGCATACTGGAATCAGTCAAGCACTCTTTCCTCAAAGTAGAATCCTGTTTAAGGCTGAAGGAGGCAAACCTACTTGTATTATGCAGTGAGGTAGTTGCTSCTTTCCTCTGTTATCTGTATTATGCCTGTATCCATCCATGCATGATCTCAAAAAGGAGAGGAAAAGGAGCCTATATCTCCGATAAAACTGAAACCTGGTGTGAGGTGAAACAACAACCAAGCACTTGAATGTAGTTTGACAGAGGTGTTCTTGCAGAAGCCACATTATGTAGGAAGCAACATAACAGCAACATTTCAGTCACCCTTGTATGAAAATCAGACATGGGAATTATGTGCTTGATTAGATTGAAAAGGTACCGTTTCAGATTACAAGTAATACATTACCTGAGTAAGCCAAGTGCTAAAATGCCAGCACCTATTGCCACTAAACTACATGTTCTCATGCCCAGTGCTTTTAATGCGCCATATGAGGAAATCAATCAGCTCAAAAACAAATCCATGAGAAGAGAACTGGCACACAAAACTGCTCCAATACAAAAAGCCTCAAGTAGGCTCAAACATTGTAAATCCATTATATACCCAGTGTGAGACACCTCAGACAGTTATTACAGGAATGCATCCTGTAGTGTCATTCGTCCATTATTTATCATTTCCGACCCAATTGCTATGGCGAAACTCAGTCTCTATCACAAAATAATGTTTCTTATATCTGCAATCAAAGTAACCYGAAAAGTTGTGCAGTGGTTACAGAGTTGCTTAGAGGATCATGTCCTGTTCCTTGAAGTAGATGGAGGTGTTTCCAGAATAATATGCGCAGAACTGGACTGTACCTGACACAAAGATGAACATCTGAAAATCTCACCTCCTTAAAATGGCATCAGAACCATGAACAACATTTAGGTGACTGAAACACAGTTAGCAGTTGCTACGGGTTTCTGTCAGGTCTGTTTTCCCCAACTCTGTTATGCAAATTTTGCTGATATTTTTTTCTATCGCTGATCCTTCTGAAATGCTTTGGAAGGATCAGAGGAAAGGGAACAAGAATTAGCTAGTCATAACTGCATTATGTAATCAGTGGAACAGCATGAAGCTAGCATCAGCAATACTGCTAGTCTCCTTAGAGAGTGAAAAGTCATGATAAGGCCAGAGGGTCTGAAGTTTTGTTGARTGATCATTATATCTGCCAAAAAGGGACATGCAGTCATTCAGATCTGAGCTTGCAGCCAGAAACCAGGTGGTGCTGCTGAAAATTTTGACTAATTTATCTTGGCTTCATAAAACATTATTTTTTTATTGGTACTAGCATTTTTCAACTTTTTTTGCCAAACTCATTCTTAAAAAAATTTTTTTAAAATCCTTGTTAGGATTTATAGCCTTATGTCATATTCTTTTTAAAATACCACTTTCTTTAATTTTACTCACTTGTCCAACAATTTCACTTTGCATATGAAATTGTTCTGCATCCTATAAGTACGTATTACTTTACTCCCTTAGCATATTCAGGAGCTAATATGGCAGTAGGTAGTCTTTCATTGCCAGACTACAGCTATCTAGAGAGAGAGAACAGCCTCTGAGAAATTAGCACTGTGCTCACTAGCATCAGTGATTATGAACACCCTACCACTGGTGCACAAYACAGTAACGGGTTTAGAGGTTGCCACAAAATGATATTGAAATATCATTCTTCAGGGTTCAAGGGCTAGTGCTAGAAGTCATAACTAAAATATTGATTTAAATCTACTGGTTACCTTTTTCTAAGATAAGCTTTAAAAATGCCTTTGGAGATTTTTTGTTGTTCATAGTCAAGATTAGATTGTTGTTGAACTATTTAAAGGTTAGTTAAATGCTTGTATCAAAAAGTACAATTTAAAGGTGACCTTAAAAATCTGTTTAATAAATAGGAACTTATGCCTTCGTTATGTTTTTTAATAAGGTTTTAGAGTAAGGTCACTACAGATGTCTTTGTTTTGGTTTTGCATCCTGCTCCATGTGGGATACCTTAGCTGAGATGCATTCAATTTACTGCGATATTTTGTTCAGCTATCAGTTTATCCTTAATTTGAGTCGTAGTAATAAGGTGCTCAGCAAAGAACAGTTTCTCTTCAATTCATCTCTGACTCCATAGAGATGCTAAGAAGTGATCAACTATTTGTATTCTGTAACCGCTGCTTCTGTAGAAGATACTGTAGAAAACTCGTAATTCATCAACATTATTAAGTAATTTTTTTTTGTGAAATAGAATGATTGCTATGACATTGACTAGAACATTAGTCGTGCCTGCTAGTTTTTGGATAGGTATGATTTTTCAACTGGGGAACTGTGGGAGCTAACAGGACTTTTGTACGTGATGTCCAAAGACTGCAGTTTTTTCCCTAACACTTTTAAGTAACAAATGCCCCAGTCAATTCTGCAAGGTAATAAAAGCTGTTGTGAACTGCTGAGTGCTCTCAGTTTGGACTGTCTTCTCTGACGTCCAGAGTGTTTAGCATTTTGCAGCAGCAAGTGGTTCTATTTCACGTAATGTAAGTGTACTGCAATGTCTGCAAAACCATAGGGGTTAGCTGTTGTACAAGAAAAGAGACCCAAAGCTTTTGATTAGGGAGCAAGGTAAGAAAAGAATTATTGCTAAACTGTGCTGAAGCCTATTTAGGGGAAGAAAGATGTTACCTGTTTATAATTCTGTAAGAAAACAAACAAACACAACTCTTGACTTTACTTGTCATTTCTAATTTTCCAGTAACAAAGAACACAGGAAGAGTAAAACTAAGAGAAGTGACCGTGGTTAATGAAGAGCACTTTCTGCACTCCTGATTTAAGAAGGAGGAATTTGCTGAGCCTATTAGACAAAGAGTAATAATCAACTGAACTTATTCTAAGAAGTATCAGGATCTTTGAACCATAGAAAGAACTGATGGACTTGGCAAAAATGACGTGAAACATTCCACACTCTGCTATCATCTTCTGTTGCTTGCTGAACTGTGAAGAACTGTGTATTCAGCCTGCTTTCTACTATATTGCCAATCACCTTTTTTGGACTTGAAAGCGATATTTTCTTATCAGCTCTCTAGTGGTTTCATTTGCATGCATTCTGTAACTATGCACAAGCAAAATCTATTATCTGCTTTACCTATTTAAAAAACAGCACAGTGGTGAATAAAGTTAATTTCTTTTGTTTTGACCCTTCAGTTCTAATCACCTAGGTCCACATCAGTGGAAATTGGAATTGATGTCATACAAGGGTTAGGGTAAACCTCTGGACGTACTATATGAAAATGAGCCTATAAAGATTTTTTCACTGTTGGTGAAAAGGAGAAAAAAAAATTATTTATAACAAGGCCTTATGTTGTGTACATATATTGTCATTGAAATATTTTTGATTTTAGTTTATTTCTTGTAAAAGAGAAATGATATAATTTATTTAGTAAATACTACTGTAAACTATAGTTTTATTGATGAATAAAATATTTTGTTCTCAAGAGTATCACAGCTGTCAACCTGCTCTTGATCTGTACAGGACTTACTGTTCTGGTATTTCTCTACCTTCATGAGATGGTCTTGAGAGGCATCTCAAGAGATATGACAACCACTCTATAACATGGCATCTGTCTTTATCTTCTGCCAGCTCTATAATGAAGAGGGGAATCTTGAAATTAGAGCAGAAAAGGCAAAGGAACATACTCAACAGGCATTGCTTCATAAAAGCATTTCAGGTTTTTCAATATGGGCAATCATTTTAAGATAACTGTAGAAACTGTTCTGGTTTCCTTAATTGCCCTAGCAGCAGAGAGATAATCCCAAACATTGGTGACCATCAATCCAAGATTTCATGCTTCGATGCAGTGGTGTATTTAAAAACTGCACAGGTGTCACTTTGAAAGTTTATGAAAACTATTGGTAATAACATTTCTTCTAGGAGTAAGTGTAGCAAACCTGCTGGATTGGCAAAACCAGAATTTGGCACTTTAATTCCTAGAATTATGTTTTGTACCTCTGAAGAATTTTTCATTTAAGGTTTCAGTGTGGTGTTTTGGTTTTCTTCTTTTTTTTACTTTGATGTAATGCTATAACCCTGACAAAGAGGAAGGTATTATTCCTTAATTATGCACAGAATAGAGAAATTGAAAGGGTTTGGTTTTTTTGTCTAAGTATGTAGAGCCTCTGGCTTAACTTATAGCCTGTGTCTCATGATTACCTCCTTTCCAGGCTTTAAAATTAGATTGCTTAATCTCAGCAAGATAATTTTTCTGCAGCATTCCTCTTAGAAATGCAAGAGACCAATCTGCATGCCCTGTGAGCAAAAACATTTTGTACATCTGTGTGAAGTGTCTGCTCCTTCATGCACAGTGTATAACATATTTAGAATGTGTCTCTATGCAAAGTAGATATTTCTGATTAGTCTTATTTGGGGAAAAACATGAAATGTCTTAGTTTAAGCACCAGATTAACCTTCATAAAGCACATACTTGTCACTTTTTCCCAATTATCTGGCAGACTGTAGCGTCTGGATCATTTGTCCGTAGGAAGACCACAGAGGACACACAACTTAACTGCAACAATTCTGTCCAAAACCAGAGTATCTACACTAAACAATTCAGAGASTGAGCCATCCTTTGTGTACAATCCCTTTAACACAGTAATTTATAAATGAAAACAGTCATTTAATACTTGCAGAAGGAAATCCTGTATAGACTATGGAGCCTACTGGGAACACCTTCTCCAAAGCATGTGCACTTACAAGTCTTTTTTTTTTTTCTGTGTGTGCGTGTGTGACTACATGGTGCCACTGAGAGGGAAGAGGGATTACAGCTAAGCAATGTTAATGATCAACAACTTGGAACCCATCTCTTTCTCTAACACATGAAATGGTATAAAGCTTCAAACATCAAAGAGTACAGGTGCTTGTAAGGATGTGTATGTTTCATGCCTATTTCATTTCATCTTACATTGGTATTTTGCATTGGTAGCACTTTGATGAAAATGTAATGACTATTAAACATATCTTTAAAGCTGATGAGGCAGTGCATGTCAAGTAAAAATAAAATATATACAGAAGGCATAATCAACTCCCTGGGGTATTAAAGTAATGTATTGTTCTATTTCTCCAGGTCTAAACTCACCACAGGAAGCAAAATTTGAAGAATTAGGTCACAGACGTGGGCTGTCTGGTGCAGCGGTATCTGAATACTCCTGCCCTGCAAGCTGCCCAGAAGGAAGAAGCACAGGTTGATGACTGCTTAGAGAAAGGTAGGGAATAACCCCAAATTTGTATATCTGACCCTGTGACTTAATCATGTGGCATTCAGAGGGCGAGTTTTACCTTTGGTGGTAGCGTGTAATAGTTGTCCTCAGTTTAAAAAAAAAAACAAACAAAAAAACTTCATGTCCTTGTACTGGAATTCAATGGTTTGAAAATACTAACACCTATCCCGAGGTGTTTTCTTTTTGACTTTGCTTATGCTTCAGGCAATTTAATTTCATACAACTCAATGCTATTTTCCCAAACCCTGAACACTAGACAGTGATAAAAGAGTCATCAGTAGTGCACTCCACCTATTCTTGGTAGAAATCATTTGCTGACCCATTTCCAGTGGTGCATTCATTTGCCTGCAACAAGAAAGATATCAGCTCTTTCCAGACTGAAGGCGTGGGGCCTGACCCTGCAGCTATTTTGCATCTGGAACTGCTTCGCAGTTATTTTACACCAGCCTAAAAAGATATTGATACCAACATGCTGTGGTATGAACAACATTAACCTAAGGGACAAGGATCAAGATGAAAACCATTAAGAAATCGTTGTTAAAATTGCTAACCCCTAACTCAGGCCCTTTTGAAGTTGTGTGAATGATCCTTGCTGGTAATAGCGTCCAGTAAAGTTCATTAAATTGAACATTATTGACAATTTTTAAAAAATATTTGGTGAGATTGATAATACCAGAGAAAATATTTAATCTACACTAATTTATTGATTTGTCATTAACGTAGAAACAAGAGATGAACATTTCCTATTGAGAGTGGCATATGACCTTGGATGATGAGAGAAAAATTACTATGGAACTCCCTGGATAATATCAGAAAATATCTTCTGGCGCTCTTTTTATAGGAATGGTGAGGTATGTAAACAAGCACCGTCTTTTACTAGATCAAATGCTACATAAAGGAATAGGCATTCCTCCATTCTTCCAGCTGCTTTCCCCTTTCCCCATGAAGGTATGAAAAAGGAATTGTTTGCTTTACTAATGTATTCTGCAGTCTGATAAAAGTTATTTCTCCTTACAGGCCTTATCTCAGTGTGTAGACCATTATAGCTGCAAAAACGTAACTAGTTTCTTCCAGAAGTGATAAGAATGTGGGCTGGTCTTCAAGGAGCTAGAGAGTATCTTCTATCTGCTTGATGTATAAAAACTTCCCTCACAAAATGCAACAATAACACAGACTCCTACAAGGTCTGAGGCAAGATCCTGGTAACAAAGAAACACACAGGACTCTGCTGAAAAGAGAAAAGAGGCTGACTAAGCTAGGTAATATAGTTTGGTACAGAGAACTCTTAACTACAACAGACATCAAAGTCTCAGTTGAAATTTGTACAACCGACTCTAATTGTCTGGGCTTTTGCCTCTCATGTGGTAGAAAATAATTTCAGCTTAAAGAAAAAAATAATATAAATCTTGATGAGAAACTTCACAACTTATTCCCTAAAGCATTGTGAGATGCCAGCTGCTTACTTGAGTGAGAGTTTTAGAAATGTAAAAATGTATCACACAGTAATCAGCGGTAAACTTCTTAATACTTCCATGCTTTACATATTTATGATTTTACTTGGAACTGTTGGATCTTGCAGTCCTGTCCTATGGAAGGCTCTGGAATAAAATTTGTCAATGTTCACACAGAAAATGTTTTTGTTTGAGAAACTTTTTCATCAAAATTATTTCTTATCTCTCATCTCCCTGGTGACCCTATTTTATTTTTTCARTTTAAGTAACAATAAAAGATGTCTAGCTGAGACTCTTGACATCCTCACCTATCATTAATCATGTGGTATCACCAGCATTTGAATAACTCAGTAGGAACTTGGCCAGTCACCTACATAAATTCCCTTCTCTTTCTTCACTGCTTTTTGAAGCACACCATCAGAAGTTCTGTCAAACATATGTCAGGTGTGATAAATGATGTGTTTTATTTTCCCTTTACTGGCTCAGGGTAACATTTTACCTACAGAAGGTAATGGATCAGAATGCTTGCTGTCACAGAAAGTATTGTCCTAGAACGGGTCCCTGAGTGGATGCTGTAGTCTGTAATAATGTACCTTTCCGTGGACTCTGGTATTCACACAGCCAAAATAGCTCCTGGACAAACCTGTGACTGTCATCTCGAGTTGTCCGTATTAGCTGCTCACGTCACTGCAGCTACCTAGAACTAATTAACTGCAGTTAACAGGAATTGGAATCTCCTCAGCTTTTTTGAGTGAGTTGCAGCTACTCCAGTTTTGGGGTGTGAATCCATTGTCCAGCTGGCCTGTTGTAAAGTTTGAACCCAAGATCCTAGCCCTGGTCCTTGTCCCATTGCTCCGTCTCTGTACCGCCAGCGTGTCCTACGGTTCTTGTCCTAAATTGTCAAGAAAGGGGGAATCCCTCTCTATTACTGCTTAGGTTTGGAAAAGCTGTAGATACTGTACTTTGAAAATTTGCCAAAGAGGACAGGACCTATAGAACAGCACAGCTACAGGAAGTGGATTCTTACCAATCAGTTTAAGAAATTACTGTGATTCCAACACRCTTTCAAAGTATTTTGCTTTGTAGCTCGGGCTGCTCAAATTAGACTGCTGTCAGCACCTGTGGTGTGTAGGAACTGCCTGTACAATCGCTAGTCCTTGCAAGGTAGAAATTAAGCTGTGAAGGGGGTTGGGTAGTGTTGCTCGTAATTTCTGTCCTTTCCAGGGTCCAGCTCCTTGTGAAGCTACCCAGAAAGATCGCTTTGCCGGAATAGGTACCTGCAGAGATTCGCCCACAAGCAATCATTCCCTGGTCTGAGAATAGTAGCTGAGGTGAAGGTGCACAGCAGGAGCGGTCATGTTACCAAGTGGCCGTCGCAGCTGCTTCTGATACCAGTCAGATTCGAGATCCCCAGGTTCTCCTCACTACGCAAAAAAGCCTGAACAATACACCAGGATCCAGCACCTCCCTTCTCTAAGTACAACCTCGCTGCAGGAGGTGTGTGTTGCAGGGAGCCTGCGCTGTGGGAAAGACACCTTCCCCCTCTACTGGACTGGTGGCGAAAGTACCACCTCCTGGAACAGGAGGCTCAGGGGCTTGGGTCGGCCGCCCGCCCGCCCGCCCAGCGGCTACACACGCCCGCGTGCAGGGCACCGCGGCAGAGGCGCTTGAGGGAGCGTAGGCCGAAGGGCCCGGCCGGCGGCGGGGGCCGGTGCCCTACAGCCCGTCCGCACGCGTGGTGCCACCTCCCCAGTTCCCCGGACCGCCAAGGCCCGGGAGGGACCCGGCCCGCCTGTGCGTTCCACCGCCGGCCGGCACCGGGAAAGCGCTCCGCCGCTCGGGCCCACCGCGGGCGGGACAGGTAGAGGCGCCGCTCCGCGGCCTGCAGCCCCCCGGCACCAGCCCTCTGCCCCCGCCTTGACAGGCCCGTAGGGCGGCTAGGCCGGGCCTCGCCGGCGGCCGCCCCGCTCCCTCGCACCGGGGGCTGGCCGGGACCACCCCCCGAGGCGGCCCGGCGCGGCGCTCCTCCCCGCGCCGCCGGCGGAGGGCGGTAGCGGCCGCGCCGCCTCTCGTTCGCCGCCGCGGCGGCGGGCTGGCTCCTCCCCAGCCGCTTCCGTAGCGAGCAGCGGCGGCATGTGGAGGCCGGGGGCGGCCGGGGCGGTGCACGCCGTGCGGCGGGCGGCGGTGGCGCGGCGACKGAGCGGAGGCCCTGGGGGCGCCCCGCTGGCGGGGGCAGCCGCCGCCGGCCGCGGCCGGACGGTGAGCGTGAGGTGGGCGGGCGGCGAGGGGCGGCCTGGGCCGCCGGGAGGGACGAGGCGTGCCGACAGCGCTGCCGCTGCCCGGCGGCGGGCGGGGCAGCTGCGGGCCAGGCTCACGCTGCGGCTGGGCCCCGCTGCAACTGGGTGTTGGGGGGCGGGGAGGGATGGCGGCTGGCGGGGTTTCCTCAGCCGGCCCCCGCCAGGCCCGCGGCCGCGAGGCCAGCCAGGGCCCCCTCTGGCAGGGGGAAGGCCGCGCCGCCCCCGTGCGGGCGGCTCTGAGGCGGGCGGCCGGGCCGAGTGCGGCGGGGGGGCTGAGCGCGGGCCGGTGGCTGCTGCCTTTGCCAGAGCGCGCCTCGGCCTTCCGCCCCTGGGCAGCAGGAGCGCGGAAGTGTTGGGCTGGCGGCCTCGGTGGTTCCCAGCCCTGGCGAGTACAGCCGTGCTGCGCTGTAGGAACGGTCGCAGCGAGGGCTGCCCGGCGGGGWACCCAGCCTTTGCTGTACTCCAAAGCTATGTCCTTGTTTGCTACCCTTCTCCAGTTGCAGAAGGTGCGTGCTGGCCACCCTTAGCACCGGGTTTGCTATGTGGAGGGGTGATACAAACTCAGTGCTAGCACCGTGTTGGTAGTCTCAAGTCATAAATTGAGTATGAGTACACTRTGGAGTTACAGCCTCTCAGTCTGGCCAGAACCTGAACGTATTTGTGGTYTTGTAGCTTTTGATATTGTGTGTGTTAAAGAAATGGTAAAGGGTACAGTCAAAAACATGTAGGCATCAGCATCTATTTTGTCAACATATATCATTGTGATGGTACAAGGAGTTTGCTATTCTCTGTCCTTTATGTCCGTGTTGTGGCTTTGGACTAACAGACCATTTCATCTGTAATGCTTGAGGATAGATGTCAAACCATATGGAGAGAGATGGTTTTGTGTTTTGGTCTYGCACATGCTTGAAGAGGGGCTGTCGTAGTTCCTTTTTGAATGTCATTTGCTTTTCAGCTCACTCTGTTGGTTTTCAAAACCTTGTGCAAGTACACAAAAAGCAATCAAGAATGCTGTCTTATCATTCATCCAAAAATACATACTTTCATAGCCCAGGTTAAGAAGAAAATGGCAAGCATATCTTTTTTTCTTGGTGGATAGCATAAGTGCTTCTGCTAGTGTGTTAGTCTAGGGGATCAACTTCATTTTTATCCTTGTTGATACATTGCTTCCCCTCAAAGGGGTTGCCTGTTTTGTTCCCTTGTCYTATATTGCCAGTATGTTGATACAGCTTTAAACAGAAGAGAAATTAGAAATGAAACAGCTTGTTTTAAGAAGAGATGTGGAATGTGAAGTGTGATGTTAGCTCTTCTGTAAGTAAGGAGGATTCAGGGCTTCTGTTTATTTCGGTTCAATATATTGATGGCTTCTAACAGAGGGACACAGGTTGTTGATAATGAARTGTCTGAGTGATACTTGTGAAAATCTTGGCCTAAGCCAGTTGTTTCTCTCCTAGTTCACTATTCTATGAATAATTTTTTTTTTTTCATTAGTTTGTATCGGAAGACAAGGATATTCTAGATTGCCTTAGTCATCCAGCGACTAAAGCTGCATAATTCTTTGCATATTAGCTCTGTGATATAGAATATGAATATTTTACTTGGGGGGATGGAAAGGTCTTCAAGGATCTATTTAATTTATGTGACATATGTAATTTATAATTCCTCGTGTTTTAATTCCATTTTACTTATGCTTACTTTCAACAGCAATTACAATATGCTTCAGAGGTGAAGGGCAAGACTGTTCGGTTAATGAATTTAAGAAATGCAGGAACTCTGAATGACACAAGGTAAATTTTATTTTGAGATATTCATATGAAAATATCGTCTCTGCATTTTACAATAATTTCTAGACATGGTAAGACTATCAAACTAATGTAATGTTGAAATGATGATGTAAAGGAAAAGTACAGTTTTAGCAAAAAGCATTTCGGGTGAATTTGGGAAGTCACTTGGGAAATAATTCATGTACCTAAACATAGGTGTCTGGCACCATTTCATGTATGTCAGGGTACACGAAATTCCTGCATGTGCTGAGAGAATGTGACACAGTACCTGTCAGAGACTTCTCCCTTATTGATGCAGCAGTTGGAGGCCCAATGAAGGATTGTGCACACAGCTAAAATKGCTCTTCCCATTAAGTACCTGGACTGCACCTGAACCAGTACATGAATCCTGCCTAATCCTAAGGCTTTCCGTTCTCCACGCCCCTAGGTGTTTCTGTGGTGTCCCTAACATAAGTGGCATAGAGTGTATTTCAGTAACTGGCTAGCAAGAAACTTTTTAAAAAATTATGTTCTATATCATCAACTGAAAGATGCTGAGTCACCACAGTTCATAATAACAGTTGTATTGCCATACCCATTAGCAAAAACTGAAATAATTTCACTGAATTGTCTGTTGCTAGAGATACCCACCTACACACTCAGTTAAAAGTTGACACGGATATGGATGGAAAAACTTACATGATTTAATTACATTTGGTTAATTAAACTGATCTAGACTTTGTTCTCACTAACTTTTTCTGCTTATTCAAAGAGGGTAACAGAATGTTACCTTACGTAATGGGTACAAGGGTGCTTTGAGACTCTCTGAAGAAGGAGGTAATTGTATATATTAGTGCATAAGCACACTTTAAATAACATCTAATTACTGGGCTGTGTTGGTAATTGCGGTTGAGAAGTCAAATCCTGTACATAGACATGGCATGTGATACTGATGTTTCTAAACTGCTTATAGCTACAGTGTGTTGCTTAGAGTCGAATGACACATGCTTCTAAACAGGAGATGCCTGTGTCTATTTGTAGAGTTCAAAACTACGTAATTCTTGCACAAAGTCCTTTTATGAAAATGCCTTATTTTGAAATTGAACTCTGTCCTTTTAGTACGCAAAGCTCAGTATATGTAAGGAAAGATGTACATATTCCTCAGTTAAGAGATCTCTACTACCAAAATTTCAAAATTCCACCTCCATTTATAAGGTGGATTGTTGCCTACATTTACCTTAAGAAAAATGGTCATGGTAAGTTCTTATGATAAGGAAAATACTGCTTTCCATGTTTTTCTTCCTAATTATGGGCTTGTATGTCATTTGTAGCTCTTTAGATGAGACCACTTACGAAAAACTGGCTGAAGAAACACTGGACTCCTTAGCAGATTTCTTTGAGGACCTGACAGATAAGCCTTTTACCCCAGAAGATTATGATGTCTCTTTAGGGGTATGTTTTAAATATTCTATTACCACTGTAATTATTGTAGATTTTTTTTTTTTTTAAAACTTGGAAGGAGAATTTTAAATCAGTCACCTTAGTGCCAACACTTAAAATACAATGAGTTTTTACAGCTTTATTGTTGAAATATGCCTGTTCATACTGACTGGAGCAACTATTCTAGTGAAAAGTAACACATGCTGTTGTATGATTTGAGGATTTAAAATGTTTAGTGTATAGAGAAAGACATAATATAGAATAATAAATGAGCACAAGAGCAGACAGAAACTGGTTTCTGATTTCACAGTGTTCTATAAATTTTTCTAAACACACATAGACCTCTGACATCAGCAGTCACTTCCCTCCTGGTGAATACTAGGACAGGCCTACATGGCATAGTACGTGTACATTACGTGTAATTGGTAGAGCYGTTTCTTCGATTGCCCTGAATATTGAGAAGCAGCAGTTGTCATGACCAAGTAGAGTACGTTTGTCCTGGCTTTACTGATGACAGCCTGTGGTGAATAGAAGCAACAAGAGGGTGCAATGTTTGGATAGGTGGTTGCAAAAGTGAGACCAGAGCATATATATAGGGAGGCGGCTACTGTCATGGGAGACRTTGGGTGGCTGGTAGCCTGATAATTGGAGCCTTTAATAGGTCAGCCACTCAAATTCTTTTACAGGAGTGACAGACTCAGATTAAACATGTTCATTCTATTTGTATAGGGAGTTTATTAGTTTTATATACAATTCCTGAAGTGGTTTGTATGTTACAGCCCTCTACGTGACTTGGAGGAGAGTGCAGTTTCTCGCTGCACTGCTGTCTGCAACACAGGTCTTCCACTACTGCATTTGTTTGAGGTCACATCACTGCTGCTCCCTCTTCATTTCTTACCATAAGGAGGTTGCTTTCTACTAGCCCTGTCAGTTAAGGTTTTATGCTTAGGGACATTGAAGCAGATGGTTTGGGTTGCACTGTGGGGGAAAAAAAAAAAAACAAAAAACCAAACAACAAAACAAACAACAAACCCCCGTAGTTTTCAGACTTCCTCCTGTCCAACTGTCATCATAATGTTCGTTATTTATTTCTTATAGCTAGGATAGAAAATAACATATTGTTAGTAGGATTCTGTTAGTGCCCTTAGCAAATACTATTTGTTGTTTTAATTAAGTCTGTAGTTAATGTTACAGCTAATTGCTTTAGCTAAGAATTGTTTAACCATTACTATTCAGCATGTTTTAGCGTATCAGTGCCTATTAGCCTGATTTAAAGAGCATAGGACAAAAACTAGCAAAAAGATGATTACTTCTTTAATATTCTTAGACTCTTCATTACATGAAGGTGATGAGTCATCTTATTTCAGAATTTTATCTCCAGCCACTGTAGAGTGGATTGTGTTTGACACTGACTCACTGGGAGGCTCAAAAGGAATTATTTTTACATTGATCTTAATTTTTACCAGTACCCCTTGGTTGCATAGACTGTATGATGACATAATAATGTGTTGTCGTTTCTGTAAAGAGCAAAAGGTTAAATAGTCCCAAGTTTACCAAAGTTAATTACAAACAACCAAGGCTAGTGCTATAGCAAGCCACAAGGTGGCGAATGTGATAAAGGTCTGTTACGTCTGTGAATTGTTATGAACTTGATTTCTTCATRCAATTTATATCTTCGTGTGCAGGGAAAAAAATCTTTTTCGAAGAATATTCTTGTTACCAGGAGCTAACAAACATTCATCCAGTAGTACAAAACATACAGTAGTATTCCTTAAAATATGGTAAAAATATCTTGCAATTTAAGTTCTTAAAAACTCAAGTTGTTTATTTTCTAGTGTTTCAAAAGTATTGCAAAATGTATGGGAAAATGTTTTAAACACAGCATTAGAAGTTAACCTTTATTTAAGTTGCAACAACAGAGCAACAACACTCTCCCAACAGCTGACATACAATGTAATCAATAGTACAAATTTTTTGTTAACTCTTTGGAAACCTATTTACTTACAGTGTTTCTGTAGCATACAGCATAACATCATGTGGGGTACTTCATATGGGACTAAAGAGCACGTAGAAGGATAGTGAAACCTTTATATCGCTATTCAGGCCTAATTCCCCAACCTGCTCTTATTCTGCTGTATCTCTAGAGATCTAAGACTGCTGAGATATAGAAAAGTTTGAATTCTGACAACCAGAGAAGTAGCTTGTTCTTGTCCTTCTTTGCACTAGACCAATATCCAATTAATGGACAACCTCATGGCATTAACCAGGGGAGCCTTTTATTTTTATTTTATTAATCACAGCTATAAATCCCTTAATCAAGCATAGAAACAGCATGGAAACTAAGGTAAAAAAATCGGACCTTGAGAGTATTATTTCATGGCTGATGATCCTTGAGATATGTCAGTAACCAGTAACACTGAATTACTTTGTAGGGGAAGGAAGCTCTAAGTTGCTGCCTGTGCTACAGGCACAGAGTAAGTTTGCAGGCAGTAGGTACTCATAAATGAAAGTATTTTTTYCCCCATGGTAATTGTATATATATAGCAAATAGTCCTAGCAATGATAGTAGCTCTAGTAGTATCTTCTGACTAAAGCATGAAAAGTATGATTCCCTTGAAGAAGCTTTATCATGCTATAGGGCATGAAGTATTTGGGAAACTGTAGATTAAATATGACTAACCTATTACCTGAATCATCAAACTGTATTCTGTAGAGGTACTCTTTTTAATTAGCATAATTCAGATCATCTGTAGGTTAACTCTAGTCCAAGTAGTGTTGTTCTTTTAGTCTTAAAGTTAGGACAGAAATATTTTTGTCAAAGAGTTATGTATGCTTTTCAAATGCACTTGTGAAAATGTCAGAGGAATGTGAATCACATTGTCAATAAGAAATGTGAGTAAGTGTCGTGGTTTAACCCCAGCCAGCAACTAAGCCCCACCCAGCCGCTCGCTCACTCTCCTCTGGGTGGGATGGGGGAGAGAATCGGAAGGGTARAAGTGAGARAACTYRTGGGTTGAGATAAAGACAGTTTAATAGGTAAAGCAAAAGCCGCACACGCAAGCAAAGCAAAACAAGAAATTCCTTCACTGCTTCCCGTTGGCAGGCAGGTGTTCAGCCATCTCCAGGAAAGCAGGGCTCCATCACGCGTAAYGGTTACTTGGGAAGACAAAACACCATCACYCCGAACGTCTCCCACTTCCTTCTTCTTCCCGCAGCCTTATATGCTGAGCATGATGTCATATGGTATGGAATACCCCRTTGGCCAGCTGGCCTAGCTGTCCCGGCTGTGCTCCCTCCCAGCTTCTTGGGCACCTCACAGAGCATGTGAGCTGAAAAGTCCTTGAGAAGTAGACTACCTAGCAACAACTAAAAACATTAGTGTGTTATCAACGTTCTTCTTATACTAAATCCAAAACATAGCACTATACCAACTACTAGAAAGAAAATTAATTCTATCCCAGCCAAAACCAGGACAGTGTAGGATAATGGTCTAAAGCTGGCATAACTAAAACAAACCAGACCTCATGGAGTTTAGAAGTGGAACATTTTTGAGGTATGATTCAGGATCTAGGCACTTCATCAGAATTACGGAGAAAGAATTGTGTTTATTCACTGGGAAACTGTTACAGTTACTTAAGGAAAGTTAAGTAAAATTGCATGGCTCAGGAATCTAGCAATGACACATAAAGCTTCTTGACTTTGAACCACACCAGTTCTGCATTGTTCATGAATAGAAAAAGTTGTAATTGGATGATGTTTTAATCGTTGCAAAATGAACTAGCAGTCCTTTCAAGACGACAGGTCAAAGCTGAAGAGTATTATTTAAGTAGTGCCATTATGAATGGTGCAAACATACTAAATCAAGCTCTGACCAGAAGGTTTAAAGTCTAGATCAGACTCAAAGATATGCAGATTGTCCTAGGTATTAACACAAGTTTTTGATACCTAATGATCATTCTTCCAAGCTATAATTATTTGAGAAATAGTTGGGAATGTGATACAGATACCTAAGTTTCTGTTTATCTACTGCAGATGATGTAATTCTTGTCAAGTAACAGGATGCGAATTTTTAATTTCTCACTTACTTTCTTTGTGTTTTAAGAGTGGAGTTCTAACAGTTAAATTAGGTGGAGACATGGGAACATATGTAATCAATAAGCAAACACCAAACCGGCAGATTTGGCTGTCCTCACCCACTAGGTAAGTTACGTGTAAGTTAGTTATGTAATGTCTGCAGACTGCATGGAAATGTACTTCCCCTTTTTTATAGCATGGCACGGACTGTGTAATATCCTTTTCATAAGTAATCCTTTTACTCTGTATATTCTCAAAACATGATATAATCTAAATGTTTGGTAATAATTTGTTATAGAGGTTTGAGGCACAGTGCAGTATACTGACATACCTAAATTAATACAGAAAATKTGTAATACAGAATTTTCATACCCTGCACTGGTCCAAAACCACTGTCTACAGGAATATAGCCTACTTATAGAAAAAATAAACAGCCATGATTAAAAAGAAAACTAAGCTTCTGTTGGAAAAAGAGTGATGATGATGTTATGATCTAAACCTCTCTTTGTATTTAAACAGGGTGGCTCCTTCCCCTTCAAGCTTGTGGGATTTCCTGCTGTATATGTTTATGTGCTCTCCCACTGATTGTTTTTGTTAAGCATCTGCATTTACGGGAGCCTTAGTTAGCCATTCCCTCTGCCTTCTCTAATGCTGTGTTTTGATCCGTTCAAGGTTTTCTGGTTGGTTTCCACAGGGAGGGCGGCCAGGTATGTGGGAAATGTTGTAGCTGTCTCCCCCAAAAATTTGTAATCTCTGCCACTATCCCTGGCGAAAGAACTGAGGGAGTTGGTCAATGTTACTGGTGAAGGAACCAGCTACCTGGAAAGTATGAGCACTCCCAGTAACTATGCAGGTGTACCTCTTGAATGTTGTTCAGAAAGAATATATTGATTGCAAAACCGGGAATGGTTTTGCAGTAGTAGAATGCTGTAGTAGGGTTTGTGTCAAGGAAAAATAAAAGGCACAATCGAACTTAAGATTTTAAGAGAAACAATTTTAATAAGACAGAAAATTCACCTAAAGAAAATTCTAACTTTTCTTTACTGTACTTACAAACTGGCTGGTGCACAGCATACTTAGTAATTAGTAACTTAATACATAGTAATTTTTTTCTACTAACTTCTCTCCTATCCCAGAATCCTTTTATTCGTTAAATAATTTACTTAACAAGTACATGAGCTGCTAAGGCATGGGCCTAGCAAGCTAACAAATCTTTTTGTTTAGAAGATGCAGGCTGTGTGTCAGAATTTATTCATTCCATCTATTTTGCAACAAACATAATTTCCGAACCTCGATTCTGCTTAAGATGACTGTAGGATTTTTGTGTCACTGACACAAAGGTTTCATCTATTTATGAAAACGAAAATTCAGAGTATTCCTATCTGTTTGGAGCTAACTCCAGTTGAGCCAAGACATACATGCCCCAGAATATGAAATTTGTGAAAAAATGTTAAACTTTCCATTTTTTTTGATAGCTCCAGTAGAGAATAAAAATACACAAGGAAAGAGATAAACTTGAACATTAAATTTTCATCATCTGTGATGAAAAATGATTCACCTACAACATTAAGTTTTGTGCTTCCTTAACTGCTATTATGGTAAACAGTGGTACTTCCTGAAATACATTGCTACATGTTCACTTACTTCCTAACTTCTGAAAGGCAACTCCAGCAAATACTATATGATCTGGAGTGACATACTTCCTAAGTGCAATATACTAGGCAGTGAAAGAAGCAAATGTTACTGCCAATGATCACTTGCATTGAAAGTTATATTTGGGAAATTTGCACAGTAAACATAGAATCTTCAGTCTTTAAGGGAGACAACTTCTTAAGATGTGAGAGAGACACGTTTTCTTGAATTTTTTTGACCTTCTGTTTGCTGTCGTGCATCTATACACCGAAGTGAACTTAAGCTTGTGTTTGTAAAACTTTATTTAGTTGACAGTTTAAAAAAAGGGGGTAAGAGGGTGGGTGCAACCTGCCAGCAGTGTGACTGAAATAATTTCACATAGCTCCTTTGACTGAAAAGACTTTTCAACTTTACACAGCATCTCTTAATAATACTGTAATGTGATATTTTAATTCTTCTTACTGTTTAAAAATGTATGCAGACTTTCCATGAGAAATATATTTAGTCTATACTTAACTTTGTAGGCATTTTACAGAATTCACAAGATCCTTGCTTAAATTATTAATTTAAATTTAAAAAATCACATTTGTACAGCATTTTGGAGGTGTTTCATATGCTAACCGTATCACTGATACTACATGACATTTAAAAACAGTTCAAAAAACTTACACATTTCTTTTCTTTGTCATTGTTGATTAAATGTCCTGTCTTATCCTGATTTTCATGAATGGCTGCATCCCATTCTGTCATTCTCTAGGTGCAGAACAGTATAAACATACGCTTGCGCTGCAAAGACAAAGAAGTGAGAAATGCATAGTAAAGTAACTGGAGCACATAATCTCGATTCCAAATAGTTACCATTTCACATAGAGCAAGTGAGATTTCAGTGGAAGTGACTTTGATTTGTGTTTGCATTTGTGACTTCTCATAGTTTGGTTAGTGGTTGGAAAGTTCTTCACTTGAATTTTGCGAGTAATTCAGGATATTCAAGGCTCAGATTAGTGTTTATATTTGTAGAAAACCTGCAGATTCTTCTTGTGTATATACGGGATAGTCTGTTTTCTAGCAGACCTTGTGCGCGGATTGTCTGAGTTCCAAGGCATTTTGTCCTATGAGTTCAAAGATAAGACTGATGGTTTGTCTGTTTATCCCAGACGACCATTTCATTCCTTTCTCTTCTCTTTAGTTTCTGTAGCTGATGTTAACAGTAGTGGGTGCCTTTCAGTCATTCTCCTGCTTCAGATGTGGAGAACTGGCTGGATAGAAAGGTCTGGAATGGAACCCAGGTGTTCAAGTTTCTTTCTTGATACTTAATGTAGGTCTGAAAAATCAAGCCAACAACTCTATGGTAGCACAGAGGAAAATAGCATCTTAAATATAAATCTCTCACATGCCAATATATTGTCTTTCAGCTGGTAAATTCGTTTGTTGCATCTAAAAAGAAAGTGAGAATGATGATCTGTTCTGCTGTGCTTAGAATATCTGCATGTGACTGCTGCAAGAACTAATCAATAGCATTAATTCGGTGTTGCAAAAACATCCCTTGTAATATTTGTGTGCAAGAAGATTATACGGGTGAGGGAAGAAGGGGGTAAGGGAAGAAATCGGGGAAAAATGCAAGAAGGGAAGGAGGGAACTTGTGTCCATTGGGAGTGACTTGTCACCTTTCAGATATATCCGTTGGATAGCTCAGCAGTTCCTGGCAGACCTGGCCTTTTCTGCTCCACTTCCCCAGACTGCCCACCAGTCCTTCTCCGTGCTGTCTGTTTCCTTTTCCTGGGCACTCTCTGGGGTACATTATGAATACAGGCTTCCAGCAGCTCCCCATGAATTATCTGTACTTACACAGTGTGTGTTTTGTTTTCTAGTGGGCCCAAGCGCTATGACTGGACTGGACGGAATTGGGTGTATTCTCATGACAGAGTATCCCTTCATGAACTACTATCAAAAGAATTTTCAACAGCGTTAAAAACTAAATTGGATTTGTCCTGCTTAATATATTCTGGGAAAGAAGATACTTGATGATATTCTACCTCATGGAAGTTTAAAGACTTTAACCACAAGCCAAGCCCTCCCTTGGTTTCTGAAGTACCTGAGCTTAATTCTGTTGTTTTTCTTGATATCACTATGTTGTGCAACAAAAACAAAAATAATATATTTTTCTCTAGTGCTCAGTCTTCGTGTTTCTGCGTCACTGCTTGAATCTGTGTCCATGTGGTACAGATGGTTGAGGTCGCCCTTCATGTCACTGCATTTCTTACTTTCTTACTGCAGAAGTAAGTCATGAATTCTTGCTCTCCGTAGTCTTGTTTGGATGTAAGGACTGACCCACCTGGTGACTTTTGAGYGGCGCACAAATGCTAAACTTCTCTTGGTGAGACATTCACCCAAAACAAGAAATGCCTGCAAATCGCATTGACGTAAGTTGTGGTACTGTGAATGCACTGCATTGAAATTTGTGGCTATTGCGAGTGAATAATGCATCACAGTCAAATTGAACATGTCATAAACGAAATTACTTTGGCAGGTAGAAAGTTTTCATTTTGTGTAATGCATGTAATAAGAGTTTTTCTCTCAGTATTGCAGAACTTGCTCTTTTCTCCAAATTCTAAATTCTAGCTTCTTTCACATTCAGATTTTTTTTGAGCTAAACTTTAAATTATTGAGAGATCTGTGTGGCTGTGGAACTGGAAAGGCTGGTATGTAATGTTTAAGCTGCACGGCAGTATCTCTGCTAACACTTCATTCTGTTACTGTAGATTTCTCTTTCTGTTCCCYTTTTTTCCTCAAAGAGTAAAAATACATAATTAATTGACCTTTTTTTTTTTTTACTTGAGAAAAATTAAGATCCTCTCATGGTAGCAAAAATTTGCACTAGTTTTATTCTGCTGCATTTCTTCAGTAAGTAGGCTTAGATTATCGTTTTTCACTGTGATGCAATAAGGCTCCCCTTAGTACCGTGCTGATGCAGAAACTTTTGCTTTTTTGATTCTTAGAATTGAGTATGGTACTTAGGCTGATGAAGCTGTCTTTTTCAGGCTGTTAAAAAATGAGAATGATATAAATTATACACTCCAGATCTTAAACCAAAAAGCTTTAAAAGAAATCCTGAACTGCAAGAACAACACTTCAACACTTGTATTATTACCACTGGTGGTTTTTAATTGCCTGTAAAATGGAAGCATAAAGTTGTTGACTACTTCTTGAGGAAACAGTTACACCATACTCTTATAAATTGTTTATCAATGTATGCAAAGATGTTCAGTGCAAACTATTTTTCTTCTTGGTTCCTCTGACGCTTGTGGTTAGTTTGGCATGATTCTCTGGCTAGCTAGAATGATTACAGATGTGATTAATTTTGTCATTGAAAAACAACAGCTATATAGTATTGTTACCCAGTATTTGAATTTAAAGTGTAAGCGTTGTTACCTGCTATTTCCCATTAAATAGAGAGTAACATTTCAGTGGAAGCAGCTCTTGGTTAATTGTGCACACTGTTCGCATGTTTTTCAATCACAATAAAAAATAGGACAATTATCTGAAATTTCAATTCTGCTGGATGAGATAAATGCAATGACTACCAACTCATATGACTGCAAGAGTAAAAGGTGGTGGGTTTTTTTTCCAACAAAGGAAAGCTAAAAATAGAACATCTTTTTACTGTTTTGCATTTAGAACACTTAAAAGAATTTACAGCATATGGAAAACGATAGTATTTAGCTCGATCTCCTAGTAATTCAAATAGCTATTTAAACACATCTGTACAGATAGTCACGACTTGGTATTTGAATCACGGATATTTCCTCCTGGTTCTTCCTTTGCCTGATCACGTATAGTTTGTGTAATTATTTTTCTGATTGACTTTTCAAAAAATTATTTTAAGTAATTTGCATGCAACATACTCACTAACATGCATCTGATTAATATTTGGAGGTTCACTCTCCATTCCCTTACGTCTCATGCAAATGTTTATACCAAAATAAAGCTGCATGTAGACTTCTTAATTCATTATGTAAAGGTGTGATTTCAGACTATGATGGTAAAGCTAAACACTACAGACATGCATATTGTTTTGAATTCTTTGTGTTTCTTAAAACATTTGCTGGAAAGATTCTGTTCAAAATTTGGCCAGTCGTGGGTTTTGTAAGAGTGCTTCAACTTTCACATCTGACGTGCCTTGCCCTTCATCCACAATGCTACTGCTATTTATGCAAACAATTTCCTGGTTTTAGGTAGCTCAGTAACAAATGGATTTAAGTGAACTGTTGAGGATAAATAGCGTCAGCAAGTTASAATGAGTTTTATCTTGGTGTACAAAATGAATCATAGGACATGACTCATTTTTACTGTGATACTTACATCGAAGTGTAAGTAAGGGCAAGGACCCCGTCAGCCATCATGCTCATCCAGTGGAGGCACAGGACGAGCTCTGATCCTAATGTCTATTTGCCCCAAGACAAGTAACTCTTCCATACTATTTTTTACTTCTATAACTTACTTGAATAAGTAGATTGGTCTATGGTTACACACCTGATGTCACATCAATAGTAACWGCTGACAGAAAATCCCTTGATATAYACACTRTGACAGTATCGATAAGAACCATCGCGTTACTGGCAGCATTTTTCCCACAAGACAGTTGCTCCATGTTCAGTGAAGGAAAACATACATACACAGTACTTTTGAAAGATGAGTATTGGCATTTGTGGCTGTACTGGATGCTCAGACTCAGCAGAGAAAGTGTTGGGTTTTTTTAGGTATATCAGAGTTTTCACCAATAGCTAAGCAGTCTGATGATTGTATTTTTCTGCTTCTGGCCTACGGTCTAAAGTCCTAACATGTCTAACCTTGCTAAAATTCATTGTTTCCTGTGTGCCAGTGAGTTCTTTGGAAGTCTTGACTGATTCATGTAGTCAAGCTTACAGCAACTGCGCGCAGTCTGTATTGGTCACAAAATACTACGTTTGACAGGAGTTACATGCCTAAATGCTTGTCTGGTGTTTGTTGGGTTCATTTATCCTTTCCACTTGTGATAACTCTTAAGAAACGTTAGCTCTTCCCTGCAAGACTGTTCCACGTGATAAAATTATTCCGTCTTGTTTCTTTAAAATTCCCAAAGCCTTTTAGCAGCTTCAATAAATGGTATAAAGACTTGTCCTGAAGAGGTGGTAGCCGAGTAAGGGAAGGGGGATTCGCAGGGAGGTTTGTGTTTGATTACTTTTAGCTTCTGGTTAATGGTTGAACTCCATGATTGTGCTAACCAGCTCTGGAATGTGTGGGAGTCCTGGGAAGGAAGGCGGAGGCTTGCCAAAATACCTGGAAGAGCGTTCAAAATAGAAAAGGAAGCATGGGAGGGGCGGAAGCAAAGGCTATCAGGAAGAGATTAACTTTGCCCAACGGCTGATGTCGTTGGCAGGGCAAGGAAAGACTAGGGGCAAGCTGCATCATGTTGTGGCCCCTTAGGGGATGGTATTTTAAATTTACTACACACCACTATTTATAATTGTAACCAATCAAACATGTTCCAGTCCATTTTGCTATTGAGATCTTTTTGTTTTTAAACTCCTGTTTAAAGATAAAAAAAAGTTATTCGGAGTTAATAGTCCCCCTTTGTCCCCAGTTGTCTTTTATGTAAATTGTACTGTCGGCAGTCGTAGAACAAAGACAAAATTCATGACCTCTACCAAAGGAGACAGCCAGCAGAGGCTGTTTCGCTGGGGGTAGAATAAACAGAGCTATGAACAAATGAGAAAGTTTTTTGAACAGTTACTAATTACAAACTTTTTTGGGAGTTCACATTCAGGAAAGACAAGTTTAGATAAGGAAAGAATAGTTGTTTAAAACAAGCCCTATAATGCTGTTGCTGCCCTCTCCAATTTCCTGAATKATTTAAAAAATTGTTTGTGTCATGGTAATTATGCTAAGTGATCAGTATTACAGTGAATAATTTTGTAAGCCTTGTTAGTTTCCAGGTGTAGGCTCTTCTGCTAGCCATCAATGTTCTCTACTGTTAAGGAGGAATACATCAAATATGTCAATAGTATTACTTCTCTTCACAGCATTTTACAACCATTAACCAATCATTGTAAGGCCACTATTACAAAAGTAGCTTCAGAAAAAGGAAAACAATTACAGAACTACCAGATGACGTTTTCAAACATTCATTAAGGAAACAGACACCCAGCGCAGTGTAAACCAAATGATCTGACACATACCTGGAAGTAAGTCTAAATTTCCACTCCTCATGCCTTGATTCTGCCTGAATGCAATACTGTATTATGTACTGATCGCTGAGCCTGTCTATAGCTGGCAGAAAACGTCAAGTTACTGAATGAGTCCTTTTTTTTCCCCTGGTTTTGCTGTTTGGGGCTTTTAGACTGCAACAGTCACTTGAAGACTACTGTATGCACATGCATGTTAATTATTAACTAAAGCTACAAGCAAGCTTTTTCAATACAACGTCTAAATGCAGTTTCGTATTTGCTGTCAATAAAATAGGCTCTTTCAGTGCCTCCTTCCAAAGTCCAGCACCTTCATGAAGAACAGTTTGCCTTCTTTATCTTAACTTCTATATGGGTCATACTACACAAACACCATCTGCACCTAACAAGGAAGAAACCAATCTGAGTTAGGAATGCTGTGGGAAATACCTAGCATCTGTTGAAAAATCATCTGCCCTTTCTCACTGGCAACTAACTGCAAACCAGAAAACTTGTAAGTAGATTTTGTTTCACAGGCCTGATACCGGGGGAGTGTATCATTTAATCTTAGAGGGGCTTGCATTGTGTGTTTAGCCACCCAAGAGAGCAGATAAGGAATTCCTGGTGACATTTAGTGCTTTACAACGCAGAGGAAATACGACTCCAAAGAATCCTGCCAGGGCTGTTTGGCCTTGCCTTTCTCATTTCGGCTGCAGGACACCAGCGATGCCGGAAAGCTGATACCTGTGGAATGCCAGCCTGAAGTGCAGTTCCCTCCTGGTTAAGGTTTCGGGTACAGTATTGTTGCGACTTGCGGAGTGACGCCGCGTGTTCTGGCCTGGAAAAGGAGCTGCTCTGCCTCCTGCTAATCTCGGGTGTTTCGGCTGTGAGTGACGATGCGGACACCCAGCAGCCCGGAGCTGCCCGAGCGCACCAGCAAAGCGCAGGGAAGTCGGCTGTAGCTCTTCGGTGGTAAAAGGCAGGGACAAAGCAGATAGGGAAGCGTACGTGGAACACCGCACCGCGGTTTTAAAAGCTGTTCCAGAGGTCTTCCAGTTATAAAAGTTTAGCTGGGCAATGATCGCAAGTTCCTAACAAAACGTTGATGTAAACGGAAAAAAACACACAAACGCAGGGCTGGGGGACTGCACCCCGGGAGCAGCCGCGGCCAAAGGGCTCCGCCACCCCCGCCCCGGCCCTCCAGCGGCCGGCACCGGCCGCGGGAGCTGCCCCGCCACCCGCAGCTCGGCGCTCCGGCCCCGGCCCTGCCGCGGCAGCGCTTCGGGCAATGCCGGCTGGCGAAGGTAGGCCGGGGGCAGAGCCGGGGCCCCCGCCTGAGAGACGGGACGGGCTGAGAAAAGCCGGGGGCCGAGGCGGCCCCGCCGCGGTGACTCAGCGGCGCGGAGTACCGGGCTGCAACCGGTATTTCCTGTTCCCCCGCCCGCCGCCGCGTGAGTGCGTGTGTGTGCGTGTGTCTGCTAGCGCGGGCCGGGGGGGAGCCGGGCGAAGCCACCCCCGGACCGGCGGGGTGGGGGGGCGGCGGCGGCGGCCGCAGGTGGCACCGCGGCTGCAGAGGGGCCGCGCCGCCCGCCCCGACCGGCCGCCGCCGCCCCTCCTCTTCCCTCCGCCGCCTCCCCACCTGGGGGCGAGGCCGGCACCTGCGGCGGGAGCCCGCCCCGGCGCGGCCGCGCCGCCCCCGCCCCGCAGGAAATTGCCCGACTCGGCGGGAGTGGCTGCAGCGGACCCGGCCTCGGCCCCGCGCTTGGACTCGGCGCCGCCGTCGCAGCCCGCTCCGGGGCGGCGGGGCAGGGCTGGGGGCAGGGGAGGGCGCGCAGTCCCAGCGCCGGGCCGCCTCCCGGGACCTCTGTTCCCGCTGCCGGGCGCCGCCGCACCGGGGCTACCTCCGCGAGCAGGCGAGTATCCCCGCGAGGGGCGGGCTGGGCTACCCCGGCTCCGCGCCTCTCCGCCGCTCCCCTCTCCTTGGGCAGGTGCGGCGCCCCGCCGACCCCCGCTGCCCCCGCTCTCGGAGCCGCGCTGCAGGGAAGAGCTGCGCGGCTTCTCCCTCTCCCGCCTTTGTGTGCTTTGGGTTTTCCTCCCGCCCCTTCCCTCAGGCGCAGTTTGCCGCCCTTGTCCGTGGGAGGCGAGGCGGGGGCTGCGCTCCGCCGCGGCGACCCCCCGCTCCGCTGCCGCCACCGCCCGCCTGGGTCGCGCCAGGAGCCGGGCTCGGGCTGGGGATCGGCTTTTCCCTAACGGGATTAAGCGGCTCTCGGTGACTTTTTCCGCGCCAAGTACTTTCCGGGGGAGTGCGATACTACGTGGGAAGCGGGAGAGATGTCGCCGATGAATCAGGCTTTTGTTTACCCGGGTTTTTTCCCCTTTAGAGGGGCGGGTCCCCCGAGGGGCGCACACCCCGGCGACGGGGGCTTGGGCTGCCTTTGTTACACACAGGATTCCTGAAATCTTTATGTTGGCACATCCCGAGTGGATTCCAGCCGTGCCTCGGGCTTTGGCTAACTGGGTCAGGGGAAGTTTCAAGTTAACAGGGAACTGTAAAACAAAGGAACAGGCAGTTCCAGGAACCAAATGCTTGATTGCCCTGTTGAAGTGCCTTGGCATCGGCCTTGTTTGCGGTGCTGGAGCTCAGGTACATCAGATTTGCATCGTGGAGTGTCAAGGTTGATGTACCAGTGGCATGCGCTTGCTTTGTTAGACAACTCTGCCTTTTCCCCCTACTTGAAGCCTGCTTCCTCTGCATATTTTTCCAGGAGGAAAAAGTACGTGCTGTCTGAACATACTTGTGTAAGAGTCATATACTCATCTTTCACATTGGTTATCTGAAAACTTTAATACCTCCAATGTTGCTCTCTAACAGTTACTTAAAACAGCTGGAATCTCTGAATAATTTGCTCCCTAGCTTCGGTTTATAAACTGGTGTTGAATCCAACAGCTAGGATGATATTTGAAAGCTCTCAGCCCCACAGCTGTGTGCTCCAGGAGAGGCCAACAAAGGTCTGCTTTGTTTTAACCTTTTGATGTAATTATCAAGGTGGGATGGTTTGAAACAAGTTAAAATTACTTACCTTTTCTTTCGCTCAGCAGAGTTTTATTTAAAGGTTTAGGATGGTGATTCAGCTGTGGTTCAGAGGAAAGAAAAAGAAACATGTGCTATGACTGATAAAATTGATGCTTTTGTTTCTGAAGCATTCATAGTCTAAGGAACCATCTGTAAGCTCTTCCAAGCAGTGACCCTTGTCAGGATCCGTGAGGTCTGGGTGGCGAGGATCAGGTACTGGAAAGCATGGAAAGTTTGCTTGTGTAAATTGATATTGATTGATAGATATCAGTCTGCTTGAAGAGACTTTGAAATACCTTGCGTGTAGTAAGCATGCGTGTGCCATTTAGACATGGTCAGTAAGATTTGTACTTAGTTTAACCTAGTGCTTATGAGGGCTTTAATCAGGCTTCTGAGGAAGCTTTCTGCATGTATTTGACTTTTAGGTGAGTTTACTGTTATAATTGCTTCCAGACTGTTATATGCAAACATCTTGTTATGCCCTAAACATTGCATTCTAGTAGCGGTAGTGACTCCTCTTCCCTTTGCAAAAGGAAGTCACTGTGGATTGGAGAAACTGCGTCGAACTCTAATTGCATTCTGCATTGCCCTGTATCACAATATCAGTAACTGCTACTGTGCTCAGTGCCATTGCACTGGGTTTTTGTGAGACTGAAGATTAGTATTGGGAATTAATGCAGTGGGGTTAGGATGATCCCAATACTTTGCATGAACTATAATCTGAACAGAGCTCTTCAGAATGAAGCATCAAAGTAATTAAGTGTCTGATACTTTTTTGATTGCTTAATCTCCCCTTTCCTGGTTCAGTGTCTTCTAAGGACAACCAGGAAATCTTTCTTAGTGATTAAAAAAATGTTTAGGCACTGACATGGTTCACAAAATGGGATTTGTTGTACCTTTGTAAAACCTAGATGCTTAAAAGCATCAGAAAGTTCCTGGATCATAGTAATCCTCAACCGGGGAACGGCCTGATATTCCAGGACTACTTCTAAGCTGCATTTAATTTAGAGCAAATTTAGATGATAGCATTGGTGCATGTGTTTTAACAGTTACCAACTTTGTCTCCAGAACTTCCTTGTAGGGTAAAGGAAATCTCTTGTTACAAGACCGTTCTCTTTTAATTGCTGGAATAACAGTATGTACATTCTCAAGGACGGTGTAACTTTTGTCATGCCTTGGCTACATCAGTTTCACCCTATTGTAGTAATCCTGGAAGCAGGATTACTGTCATTCTAGTAACAGGGGAAAGAAAGCACTGACATGGTGTAACAGCCACAGTTAGTTGAGGTTAGAGATTTTTCAAGTCTGGTTTATTTTCAAACAGGTATAAAAATACCCATTGCTGGGAAAAAATGAATTTATTAAATCTGACAATTGATCCTTAACATCAGCTGCATAAGACCTGTGAATCTTAATCCCAAATCGCAGTGAGTTTTTGTGAACTTCAGAAGACTCCTCAAAAATGAGACAGTCTATTTGTAAAACAAATATTTGTGGCAATAAGGATATAGGGCATAATTTTTAGGCCTGTCTTCCAATATATGCATCTTGCCATTGTGAAGAATGTTTGCAAATGGTGAGTTACCTACAAAGATTGCAGCACCGAAGTGGGTATGACTGGTTTTGCATGGACATGCTGACGTACGTATACCAGTGCATGTCGTCTTTCACAGGTGAAGCTTTGGTTTCAGTCCTGTGACCAAGTACTTGAAGTTGTTTGGGAATCCCCGGAGAAGTACTCAGGTTTAGTTTCTACACAGATTTCTCTCCCATATTCTTTTGTGAAAATAGAGCTGTTCAGCTGCAGGGTGCTTTTCTCAATTATCTGAAGCTATCCTCTTCTTTAGAAAGAGCAGCACTGTGTTAGATCCTTATGTCTGCTCCCTTGTAAATTGTAAATTGAGCTTACTTCTTGTCCCCAGAATCTTTGGAGCCTTTTGTGGCTCTTTAATGGTCTTCTACCAGTACTGGGGCTATCTTAGTCCTCCTTCAGAAAGATTCCCTCCCCCTTCCCCCCGTATAAATTGTGATTTAGAACTTGCTGCAATGTTTTGTGGGGGTTTTTTTCCTTCTTTTTTTACCAAACAAAGCCTGCATTTAACAGTAGAAGGCTGAGGTTGTTTTTTACTTAAATATTCTGTAATTAACACAGGTACTGACTGCAGTATGGGAATTAAACAGCTTCATGCAGCAGCGAAGACCACTCCAGATAATTTCACAACTTAAACTATTCATGTTTGAGTTGTTTTTTAGTTGTTCTGTTAATTGGGTTTTTTTTGTTTTCTTTTAAATCAGATTATTGCTTTTTGAAAGTGCATGTTGCTAGGGAATATTGTTGATTTCTGTTTCAAATGAGAATGCAGACTGTGGCAACTCCTTTCTGCCCAGCGTTAGATGACCCTCGCAGTTGTGAACATATTTAGGATGTTTATGATCCAAACCTAGTAATGACAGAGTGAGCTGTGGGAGCTCTGGTCTGATATCTTGTACAGCATCTACCCTGTGTGTATTCATCAGCTGCAGGCTTTGTTTTTGGGAAACATGAGCTACCCAAGTCTTCCTGAATTTAGGTCAGCATTGTCATTGTGTATCTGAGTGCTGGAACCTCAGATAACCATGATTCCTAATCTAGGTAGAAAATGAAACTTATTAATGCTGTGTTGTCACATGTGTGACAAGAAAATGACAGACAAAAATACTGTGTGATGCAATCATAGGGCTAATAAGAAGTGTACAAGGAAAAATATAAATCCCCTTTTGTTCTGATTTTTCCCAATGCCTGCTCCCTTTCCATGCTGTTGTCTTTGGTTTTGTTCTGCACGAGCAATCCAGAACTGCTTTTGAGAAATTTCCCTTTATTTCTTAAAGGTATGCAGATTATCTTGGGTGTGGTCTGTATACATGTGAAATGTCAGATCTAGGATGTCTAGTTAGGTGTGGGTATGTTTTCATTAAGCCAGGCATGAGTTCAGATATTTTGGACCACTTTGGATTTTTTTCTCAGATTGGCTCAATAATACCTCTCCCAAAAGCGTTTTGTTGTCATTACTCTGTCATACCAAACCAATTCTTTAACATCAGTCTGCGTTGTATTGATAAACAGAGCCTAAAGTCAGTGATGTTCAGCTTCATTTAAACCAAGGCTTCACATATTTGTTCAAGCTATTTATTTGCTTTGCCTCTTTAGTCGTTTTTTGTTTTGTTTTGTTTTTTTTAAGAGACATTAGAGAAAACCCACGAATCTCTCCTGCACATCACTGTTAACAGCAAGGCTGTCTGTAGTCTGGCTTGCTCTCTCTATTCTAACATCTGCTTCATCATCTAGCTCTGTTTAATAGCCAGCAGATTTGACTGCTGGTGTCTCTAGCCTCCTTAGCACAACTTTGTATAAGCTGATTCTGAGAATCTCCAGGAACATATGGACTGTTCAGACAAGGGACGATCTCTAAGGAGGGGCCAAAAGCAACTGCAATCTGTGAAGCTGTGTGAAAGAGGTTTCCGGGTCCTCCTCTTCTCTTTCCATGAAACCATTCCCACCCCCACACCCCCAATCTCATCCTTGATTCTCCTTTGCCTCAAGATTGTTTCAACAGATCAAGCTTTACGTACACGTTGCTTGTTTTTCAAGCTATTTCTTAGCTATGTGTCCCAAACAAAACACATGTATGTTCTGGGAGTTAACAATTGTTTGTCATAGTTATTCTTGTCACCCGAAAAAAAAGCATGTAGGAAGAGACCTTTGTTTCTTTGCTCTCTTCATGAGAGAATTCTTTGGTCTGTAGGTGTTACAGAGTTTTTTGTTGAGAGATGAGAAAGAAAAGAATTTTTGTCTCCTTTACTAAGATGGAAAGTAATTTGTGGCTACGTTGGGCAATGGTTGTCTCCTTTGTAGTTGGGTCTGAAGTGACTGAAGATATGATCATGTGTCTGTCATCAGTTTTTACATGAAGTATGCTCTACATCTAATTAAGGGAGTATGTCTCTGTTTTCATCTGTCAAGGATTAGAGCAAAAGGAAGCTTTCGCTTTGATCTCATAAATGTTGCTTTAATGCAGAAAAGAGTTTCTGTCATTCTTTCCCCATTCCCTGAAATATGTCTTGCTTTCCAAACCATCCACTGCAATTGAGTTTACAATTTTTAAAGTGTGACTGAAAATAAGCAAACTTCAGAACTGCTTTTGCAAAAGTCATCTGTAGAATTTCAGCCGGGTTGAAATCACTGCCCCAAGACTGAAACTTTTTTTTTTCCACATCTGTTTCAGCTAAAGAAGCCCAGAAAAGAGTAGGGGACTTCAGAACAGATAAAGAAAAGCTGACAGTTTTCATGGAGTCCTCTTTCCTTATAGCCAGTGTAGCTTGGTAAGGCTAGGACAAGTGCTCCAAGCCTTTTGGAATGTTGCCACAAGGCACTATATCCATTTGATAGAAATGCGTGTTACTGGATTTTCTTTGTTTTGTAAGCTGATTAGTAATTAATGTGAGAGATCTGCAGGGAGAAAGCTAGCAGAGAATGCAAATACAAGCACAGAATCTTTTTACCCAAACTGTGAGGCAGTTTCTTGCTGTTATCTTTTTGGATATGGCTGAGCAACATGAGTTCCTGAAATTGACACAAGTATTTTTCTTAGCAGCTTAATTCTTAGATTATGTTTGTTCACTTGTGTGTTCCCAGTTAGGAAAATTGCGCTGTGTTCTTTCCAGTAAAACTTGGTGTTTGTTCTTCCTGAAAAAATACAAAGCCAGAAGAAGGGGAGTGGATGATAACTCCCCAACAGGAAACAATGGATGAAGGTATGTTTTAGACCTTTTGTTTGCTCTGTGAAAGCCATCCTTCACTAACAATGGATGTACTAGCAGCTTTGAATTTCTGTTTTCAAATAAAGTTGAAGGAAGTTGATAAACTGTGAGTCAGTCTTAGTCCCTGTAGATATCCGGAGATTTCATGAACCATTTAGCCAAAAGCAGTACTTGGGAGTAATTTGTGCTTATTGTGTGAGCTTAGCTTCTCTGTATACAAGGCTAGCTGTGGGACACCTATTCTAGTCAGAATTAATTGGCTTTTCCCAAAGAGACAAAAGATGGACCAGAGCTGCACTAAATGTTTTTTAGACTTTGCACAGGACTCTGTCTTTGAAAACTACTTTTGGGAAGTTTCTGTAAGAACTGTTTCTTAGATATATAAGGGGAAAATTTAGGGTTGAAAAAGTGTTAAGGGAGGGACAGAAAGAAGTACCAAAACTTCATAGGAGAAATTGTGGAAATACTGATGTTGCTAACAAAACTGACTTTGAGGAAAGATTGGGTTTTATCAAAATGTTTCTGTGTTTAGGTAAAATTGAATATTGTCATGGACTACTACAGTCAGAAGGCTCTTAAAAACTGGAATAGCCAAAAAATTGCCCGCTGCTTATCTTGTCTTCTCCTAGTCAGTACTGCCTTTGCAATAGAGCTGCCAAAGCTATCAGAAGTCAGGATGCAGGCAGGCTTAATGACTTAGCTGTGCTTGCAGACTTCTAGTAGTACTTCGCTTTCCTAAGCTTCTTAATACTTTGTATACAGATGTTTGAAGTTGTAGTTAAGACCTGGAGAAGTAATTCTTTGCTTAATTTCATTTCTGTGTTTTTAATATATTAACTAATTTTCTTAATACCTCACAAATTTTCAGACTGCATATTCCTTACATATCAGCATGCAGCTAGGTAGGTGAAAACTAAATTTTTCCTTCTGACAGTTGTTTGTAGTGGTACTTCCTGAATCCAAGAAATGCTTGGTTTTATTTTGCTCTTCTAAGATCAGTCCTATGGATTACTGTTTAGTAATAACTTGAGAGAGTTCAGTGTGTGCGTGTGTTAACATAACCTACAAATTTGGCTGAATATTAAATGCCATTTATGGGTAACACAGGATTGTAAGTAATATAGGACCTGGCAATGGTTATACAAATCTTGTTGTTAAGAGCTGAATATTTTACAGTGTAAGTAATGAAAACTTGTGGTTTTCATCTTAGCAGTTTCTAAATAAGTAGCATGCAATACGACGTCACCTCAACAGAAATACAGACATGTCTAATAATACTAAGGAATAGCTAAAATGCACAGTTTACAGAGGGAGTTGTAGCTGAAGTCTTCAGTCTTCCCGTCCCATTTTTATCTATATTACTGCATAAGTACATAGTATTTATATAATATATAATTATATATATAAAACATTCATATCTAAGTAGCATTACAACAACATTTCCTTAGTTAGTCTTTTTGCAATCAAGTATGTTTCTTTTAATACTGCAATTTGACACTGCTGCAGCATTTCCAAAATACCACTGTAACTTCAACATGTGCATCTGTCTCCACCGTTCTAGTTAGCACCTGAGGTCTTTGGCATGCAGAGTTACTTACCTCAGGGCTAGAACAATTTTGACATGGAAAGTGGCTTCTGGCATTGTGTGAGGCACATTTGACTAGTCGGTATCATAATGGGAGTCTTTAGCTTTCTTAATTCCGTAAAAGTCAAGTAAGGAAATGTTTCTATATGCCTTTTCTGAACAGATCAGATAAATCCCTTGTAACACTTCCAATGTAGAGAGCTTTCTGGTGCTGAGAGGAAAAGTTGAAGCAAAAGCTATTTTTGTCTGTTACAGTATCTAAAACAGTCTCAAGTTTTCTGTGCAGATCTCTCTTATTCCCTGGGTGGATTTAACACAGAAGTTACCTAGTGCTCCATTAGTACTTGAAAGATTATAGACCGCAGAGATTTAGCAAAGGATTAGTCAGTTGGAGAGTGTGCATTATCTGGCCAGGCTTAGAACTGTGATTGTCTCTTCACTCATTTTCATTAGTGTCTTATTCAAAGATCAAATTATGTAACAATGACGTTTCAGGGGAATCTGGTAGGAGTTTTTCTTTGGTTTCTCTCTCCTGCTATCTCTTCAAGCCTGGGAGAGGGGAAAAAGCATTATTTTTATGCTTCAAACTTGCAGCATGTTTTGAAAAGCAGCAGTTCAGATAAGTGAAGAGGCATGACTTCGGTTGCAGCATCTGCGTTTGGATGGTAGCTTAGCGGGTGGAACTGTTGAGAGAGGCAGAATGCGGTACAAGAAATATATAACCATTTTAGAAGCAGCAATAGGTATTACTCCCCTTAACAAGAGGGAGCTGCTTCCTGAGGGTAGACATGCAAATCTGTGGCAACATCCAGGGTAAGTGCAATCAGTGAGTAACTATGGGAAAACCTGTGCTCACCTTGAGTCATGCAATTTTAAAACTTCTTATCAGAAAAAGAGGAGAGTAATTCATAAAACACGTAATCTTTTTTTCGTACCTTCCAAATGGTGTATCTTCTGCAGTTGTAGTTAAACTTTGTGATTTCATTAGAGATTTCTGTGTACTTCTTGTCCTTGGCTAGTAGAATAAGTAGGAGAAGGTGTTATTTCTAAATCAGGAGCTTGCTGAAGAACAGAAAGGAACAGGTGTGTACTCATCAGAATGAAAATTAAATGGTTGTTTTGTGTTTATTCCTTACTACTAAGCTGATGTGTGTATGTTTGCGTTCCCCTTCCCCCCCATTTAAAAATATATATATATTTTAGTTTTATCCATGAGAGAACTAGGAGCTTCTAAAAGTGGAAAAGAAAAACACTTTTCTCTGTGTGTTCAACTTCCCTTCTCTGCTAGGAAGCACGAGTTCATCATACTTTGGAATACTGTTTCCCTGAAGGAAAGTTTTAGTTATTAAAAGAGAAGTCAATTAAGGCTATTAGTGTTCAAAATGTGAAATACTGAGCGTTCTGGTTTTGTTAAAAACAATCCAGATTGCTTTCTTGTACCACACAACTTGACTATTAGGCTTCAAAAAATTCTTTCCTGTTTCCTTCAAAAACTTACGGTGTGTGTGAAAGAGGACTGTCGTTCTCTCCCACCTTCCCCTATGTGAGTAGCATCAATGGATGGATGTCCTCACAGCCCTTCTAGTCTCTCCTATTTTTGTTATACATCAGAATGCTGTCATCTTGTTTCAGACATTGCAAGGACTGCAAAATGTGAGAGGCTTTTGTTCAAGAGCAATTAATATGTTTGTACTGGTTTGGAATAGTTTTGTGTAAGCAAGACTTCAAAGAAAAGCTTGGAGTAAAACTGACTGTTTGACTATAACTGAACTCAGATTTATCCTGTAATTTTTCCTCAAGAGCACTTCCTCTAATGGTGGTAGCAACAGCAAAAGCAATTAAAATACAGTGCACCATATGATTTTTTTTTTTTTTTAGTTGATTCACGAAACCCACAAAAACTAGTCTAGAAAATATTCTGATGCCGACAGTTTCCAGACTCTTACCAACATAAGTATTCTTCAAGTTGGTCCTAAGTTTCTGGTATAATGTTAATGAGTGCTTCTAGGGCTTTTTGTTAAAAATCTGCCCATTAAAAGGGATTCTTAGTACAACGTATTTGGACACAGTACAGTGGAGTGTCCTAGACTGTGACTTCCTTTGATTGTTTCATCTTAAGTTATCTACATGCCAGTCTCTTTGAATTTTGCAGCCACTCTTTACATGTTGATAAAATGGTACATGATTGCTCTTGATACTTTGAGGAGCTGCGTTGGAAAGTAATGGTACATTCTTGCAGAATTCCTCTTTGTTTTCAAGTAGGTTTGTTTGGCCAGAGCCGCAGCTTGAAACAAGCCATCTAAAAATGAAACTTGCTAACTTTAGCATCCGTTATTTTTTGTTTTGTGACTGGGACTGCTTGGCTTTCATGTACTACCGAGCTAGTCAGTATCAAAGTGCAAAAGACACTACCCCATTAATATTTGTTTTTATTTCCAGCATTCTTAATCGGGCGTCTCCTTCCTTTCCGGGAGAGGTTTAGTTGATGCGATTGTTGTACACAATTGGGGTTCCAAACTGGTTAAGATATATCTGGATTATGTTTGGATTTGCCATTCCAGCAGTTTCACAAAAGCAGAAAAGCTGTTGCCATTGGACTGTAATAGGGATCCCTTTTATGTTTTCATTAAAACTTTCAGGGAACTAAAGGTTGGTAACCAGCAATTGTGGCCAAATGAACTATGAGTTGAAGAAAAAAGCACGATTCTTTTTGTAGCTGCAGACTGCTTATTCTATACAACTGGAATAAGCCAATCAGTAACTCACTTTGCTAGCATCAGCTCATCATTCAACTTCTAGAGGTACCCTGTCACGTTCATGTAAAAAAGGTGTTTTAAAAGTGTGTTTGTATATGGGGGGGGGAAGAAACCACTACATGAGACAGTTTCCAAAACCTAATACTGAATGTAGGATATAGAGGTCCTCATCTGTCATCTCCTCACTGCACAAATTCAGGTGCATGCTTAACTCAAATACTTCCTCTATTTCTCTTAATCATCTCCTAAAATAAAAAAATAGCAGGTCCAGCGCCATCACTTGAAAGTTGTGAAAATCCTGATTAAAAACCCAGACTGAGGCGCAAAAGAAAGCGGGAAAGGCAAATATGTTACTTTGTTAAGGCATTCATTTACATTTCCATATCAAAGTCATTATAAAGTAGGTTTTTCTACTTCCATTTTTGCTTGGAATAGTGATGTGATTTCTGTGACAGATAGATTTTTACAACTTTTGACATCTTTACACAGAGGCAAAATGGTGACAGCAGTGGTAGTTTGGGTTTAGCTTTCTTGTGTAACTTTCCTGCAGCCTCCAGAACAGTATTCTGTGCACAGCCTGGAACAGTGAAGCTGATGTTTGTTCATAATGCACAGCATATCTCCTTGCTGCTCTTTGGTGATCACGGAAACTTGTATTAAGCATCCTTTTGTTCTGTGACTTCAGAAATCATGCCTTGATCTAAAACAGTAGTTTATTACTTTTAGAAAGATGCTTTTGTCTGGAAGAATCAGCAGAGAGGGAAAAAGACCTTCTAGTTTCACAAAGTGATGTCTGGCAGGTGCTTGCATTTTTGAAGTTTTTAAGAAGTTAATCTGAGACCAAATGTATTTTTAAAATACCTTAGAAGTTTTAAGTTTGCCTTTTTTTTTGAACCTGGGACCTCATTATGATTGTGCTCAGGAAAAAGTGGGTGCCACACACAAGACACATCAGTAAAATGTGGAGTAGACTTGTAGATAATTGAAGAAGTTCTGCAGAATACTTTCAGTATCTCTTTCTTACAGCTTTCCTGCTATCTAAAAATGGGTAATGGAGTATTAACCAGAATAAAATAAAATAAAAAACCCACACACATTGGAGAGAAAAAAAACCCCAACAAACTCAAACCTGTTAGAAGTATGGATAAGATACTTTTCTGGGGAGGTCTGGCTATATCCTTTTTTGAAAATGGAACACTTTGGAAGGACGCTCTTTGAGAGGAATTAAGATGATCAAGATGTGTGTTGGTTTTCTTTTGAAAACAAAACAAACCCAACCAACAAACCCTAACCACTGGCTTCTGTTTCTATTTCTGTCAAAAGTTCCTCCTTCATCTTAGTTAAACCATTCATTTTCTGTTTTCCTACACAGGATAATCAAGGGCTAGGACAAGGGGTGGGGGGGAGGAGGAGCCCTCTAACAGGTATGCTGAATGGAAGCTAACATACTGCTTGTGCAGAAGAGGGGTAGCTGAGGCCTGTTGAGCAGGGGAAGGAGTAGAAAATTACATTGGGAATTGTCTCGTTTCTGTCATTTGGCAACTGGGGTTGTTAAGTTACCAGCTGAAATCACTAGAGCACATGTATCTGATTGCTCTTACTGAGGTTATGCTCAAGATACAATGCTCTTACTAGCTTAACTTTGTGCAATCTTGGGCAAATGAAGCTATCAGACTAAGACTAAATTAAAACAAAAAGCTCAAATGCCTTGTGGAGAGGACCAGTGCAACAAAGGGAATATAAGCACGCTTCCTGTCTCAACCCTATTTAGTTTGCAAAAATGCATTGTTGCCTTGTGAGCAGGCTTGCGTGGATGCCTGATGAGGGACAGTGCTTGAATTGAAGTTTGCAGTGTTGCTGCAAGTGTAAATATTGCCAAGTATCTCCTTTATTCAAGCACTGTGGCCACTTGATTACCAGGGAAGCTAAAGCATGCCAAACTAACCAGGGAAATATATTTTATATCCTCTTTATCTCTAGGACTTCAGTGTGCCGCGCTTCACGGTCACTCTTTTGTGATTATACATGACTTAAATGAAATTTTGTTTTTCAGAGAGCAAGCTACTGCACTGCCATCTCCTTGTGAGTGGGACTGGGAGTACAGCTGTACATCAAGCTCAAAGCATCTCACAGCAAGTAGACAGAGATACTCAAAAATCGTCATTCCTCACAAGGTACTAGTCAAGTTGCAACAGTTAGAACTGGCCATTAGTTTAAAATGACGATTCTTGTCATGTGCTGGCTATAATGTTCATTCTTTTAACTATGTTTTTAAAAGGTTTTAAGAAACTGTACTTAATAGAGTAATATGTTGAAATCAGAACTAGTTCTTTTGGATTCCAGAAGCAATTTAGAATGAGCACACACACATTTTCTGAAAGCTTGATGTACAACAGGCCTCGAGAAGAGTAGAGACTTCTGCAATGAACTTGATATTCTGCTAAAGTTATGCAAATAATAATGCACAGGCCTGTACTAGTTCATATCTTAGCTAAACATTGGTAAAGAATGGGTTTAATCTGTGGTGATGGCTTCAGCATATATAAATA
The DNA here is from genome assembly GCA_030449065.1 of Oceanodroma leucorhoa. NCBI lineage: Eukaryota > Metazoa > Chordata > Aves > Procellariiformes > Oceanodroma > Oceanodroma leucorhoa. The sequence goes on from JASVER010000081.1 coordinate 4,927,941, forward strand.
TTTAGCATGGGTTTGGGGATAAATAAATTACTTAAAGCACGGAGGGTAATAGTGATGGGAATTGCTTAGTGACTCAGTAGAGTCCTGGGAAACAGAATAGCCACACACAGGGAGAGTTGTTTTGCTGCATATTTTCTTACAGTACATCATTAAGGTAAATATAATCCTTTTGGCATCTTAACCTTGCTTTTGAAACCTTTTCTCAAGTGCTTCCAGAGAGAATATAAAATGCGTCCTTTGTTTTATGTGTCGATCAAACATGCTTGACTTGTTTTTGTAAGTCATTAACAGATGACAATTTTAAGAGAGCAAAGGGGTTTTATGGTGGTGTTTCACAAAACTATAATTGACTTATCTTTCATTCTTGAGAGATTAATAGCTATTGCTGCTTTAGTAATTTACTTGGAAATGTGGGTATCAGTTGTCCTGTCTTTCTAATTTGTGATATACTTAACCAAAGCTACTCATCTGTTAGTTTAATGTTCTGGGAGTGAGGGGAGAGGGTGCTAGTTAACAGGACTCTAAAGACATGATAGAAAAGAAAAAAAAAAGAAAAAAAAAAGAAACTTGGCATTATATAAAATAAAAACCAAGCAAGCCGTGTTCACGTAGGGCACTGTGTGGGGGAAAATATGATACGAGAGTATCAGTGAAACGTAGCTAGGCAGGAATGTCCCAGTTGAGGTCTCAAGCAGACTCTAGCATTTTCCTCAAAATAAAAAACTTTCAAGAATATGGTATGGTATGCAAACCTTACACCAGGGAGTGTGGATACTTGCAAGCCCAACTCTTAGCAAAAGAAACTCCAGAGCCACTAGAGAAAATGCCTCAGAAGCTGCATCCAGCCACCTTGCCTGTGTGCTCCCAGGAGTTGTGGAACTGGCAAGTGCATGACTGGGGTGGCTGTGTCCATCTGCTTTCTCCCTGATGATTGTTCTCACTATTCTCCCTTGGACTCCCACCAGCTCATTTCAGTCCTTCCTGAAGAGGAGCACCCAAAAGTGAGCATAGTACCCTAGCTGGGACCTTGCTGTTACTGCATAGGGCTGCAGAAGTGCTTTGTTTCTTAATGAGCTCGTCAGCAGGAGGTTTGCCAGTATAAATAGGGTGGGGAGAGGCAGAGCTTTGAAGCATAGTTTTAGTGCTCTAAAGGACTAACTTGGCTGAAGAACTGTCTGGAGCTTTGTTTTTTAAATTAACCTCTGCTTCAGAAAAAAATTAACGAGAAACTTCTGTGTATGTTATGTCTTGTGCATTCTGCATATTCTTTTGCTTGTTCTTAATAACGATCTCCATGAGAATGGGATGTTTGTTTTCTTTACTGTGTTGTCTTAATTAATTTGAGCTGTAAGAGTTGATTACCATGGTAAAGTTTTTGATGTTGTAGGGCTTGACTTCCAGTGAGGGAAGGCAGATAAATTGCTAAAAGCAGAGAATTGTTTCACAGCCTTGCAAGGAGTAGTAAAGAAATATAGAGAAGAGAGGAAGGAAGTGAGATGTAAGCAAAATGCATGTTCAAGCAGAATGTGCTCAATGTGGTGCCTTCTGTTTTAAAATGAACAAGTTGGGGGCGGGGAAGAGATTTCCTTTTAAGTGTTGATACGCAGTTTCGTATGGTGTTTGAGGAAAAAAAAGTATACACTTGTGTGGTTTGGATCTGTTTAAACTATTTCATTATTTCATTCTTTAGATAACAGTACTAGCTTTTGTAGCTTCTTAAATTAATAGAGGTCAAAGTGCTTATGGCAAAGAAAGTTGCTTCAATTTGCATAGTCCGTAGAGAAAGGGGGCGGGGTGGTGTTTGGGTAGAGTCACTATTAAGTCCCTGTTTCACTCTCCAGCAATAGGTCACACTATTTCATTTGCTTGCCTTACTTATAAGTGTAATTTTCAAGACACTGCAGTGTAGTTTAAAACATTGCACAGATGAAAATGTGTTTAGAATAAATAGACTGTATTTTTTATTCTCCCCACTATCATTTTTATTGACTATTATCAAACACCACTGCATATTCTCATGCTGCTTTTTATCCATCCTGTGAAACGTGCTATGCATTTGTATTTTCTAATTCTCAAGTTCTTTGCAGAGATGTGGCAACAGACAAAACAAGCAGTCTTGTGCTGTTTTTCAGCAGAATAAACCTGTGATGTATGAGATATAGTAGAACTGATGATTAATATTTCAAAACTGTTGGGAAAAAATATGCTATATTACTGTGTTTCATACTGTTAATATCTCTAGTGCTGTTCCTAGTTGTTCAGCACGTAACAGTGTTTGTCACAGTAAATTTTTTTTTCATTTTTGTGAACTTGAAATTGAGTTTATAATTGGCTTAGAACAGTGCTGCTTCTTGCTCTGTATCTTTATCTACATGTTTTAAATTTTGTTGATTTGAAGCGTCTAGGTAAAACTGTATGTCTAAGTTTAAAAAAAAAAAAAAAATCCTTACCATGAGAAGGTCGAAATAGGTGGCCAGGTGAGCCACAGAGGTTTTTGTACTGTTGATTACCCCAGAAAAAGTATGTATGAAGTGTGGGATGCTCTTTATGTTGGGCTTTGTGTTTCTTCCACGGACATCTGTGCTTTCTAAAATAACAACCTTAGAATTGCTGTTTTGAAACTTGGAAAGTGTATATAGCTGTGCATCCTTACATTAGACCAGAGATGGCAAACGTACCAGACCCTGCAAGCTGCATGCCAAAATCTTTATGATGCATAATCACAAGCTGTGCTTTGGAAGCAGACACAAGGGGCAGGATAATGAACATGCCATTCTGCTTTAAGATGGCACTTGAGTCGTGCAGTAACCCAGGAGTGATAGGCTAATTCAGGTGGAAGGGGACCTCTGGAGGTTTCTAGCCCACCCTCTTGCCCAAAACAGGGTCAGCTTTGAGATCAGAACAGGTTGCTTGGGGCTTTGCCCAGTTGGGATTTGAAAACCTCCAAGGACAGAGACGGTACAATCTCTCTGTGCCCTGGGTCCATGGCTTGGCTGCCCTCATGGGGAAAAATTTTCCTCTTATAACCATCTGAACCTCTCTTGTTTGAACTTCTGCCCATTGTCTCCTATCCTCCCACCACACACCAGTGTTAAGTACCTGGCTGCATCTCCTCAATCTCCTCCCGACAGCACCAGTGGGCTGCTGTTAGGTGTCCCGAAGCCACCCTTTGTGCAGGCTGAACAAGCCCAGCTGCCACAGCCTCCTCTTGCAGAGCCAGTGCTTTAGTCCCCACCATCTTGGTGGCCCTCCACTAGGTTCACTTCTACACATGGTAACAAGTGCCAACATGGTATTCATGGTTTCTGTTCTCCAGTCCCCACAAGATAGAGATTAAGATTACTGTGCCATACATGTGACTTAAGCCCAGTGTAGTGCTGCGTGTTTGAACCATATGTAGCTCCTGAGCAGTTCGAGAGTCAGAGGTCAGCTACCTACACATCCTCTAATCCTGAAGGTTGGCATCTGTTAGGGCCCAGCTTTTGCATTTTGCCCAGATTTTGGCATTTTGGCATCTGTTAGGGCCCAGCTTACTATATAAAGAAGCGGACGTAATTGGATTAATGCATCATTTGAGTAGGACTGGGATGACTGATTTGTGTGATTTTGCAGGCTGATGACAAACAGCAGTCTAAAGAGATTGCCCGGGAGGGAAGGGGGAAAGGCTGTTTGGAAACATAGTATTTTTAGAAACTTCTACAGTGCCTTTCATCAGAGGATCATGAACACTTGCTTAAAAACAAAAGCAGAACTGACATCTCTGTTCAGACAGTTCAGTTCAACAAGTGGACTAGCAGCCTACATTCCCAATACCTCTTGCTGAAATCAGTTCCCAGTTCTTTAAGGAGGTTGCCTGTTTGCCATGCAGTCTGGCAGCACTACGAAGTGTTGAACTCTAACATTTAAAAAAAAGAAAAATAACTGATTGTCAGAGGGGCCAGTTAAAAGGCTTGATGGTGGGGAGAAGCCAGAGAGAACCTGAATCACAACATGGTAACTAATCTTGGTTGCTGCAGGCAAGTTGCTGAATAGCCTTACTTGGTTGGCAGGAGTAACTGTGAGAGGCAGCTGCTTGTTTTAAATTTGCATCCTGTAGTGTAGTGTTAAATGGGTGTTCCCTCTGCTGATGCTGGAAGCGGCACAACTGCTTCATTCACAGTAGCATTAGATAATTTATGGAATACGTCCTAGGTTTTGCATGACTCAAACCAGTGATCTCTCTAAATTAGTGCTACACAGACTGTAGATTCAATCTGATTGCAGGCAAACAATGTCTGCCTTGATTACTTAAACTGAAAATCTCAATGGGAAATATGGTCACTAGAAGTTATTTGCATGTTTCTCATAGAGTTAATACCAATTAATCTTTCCATGGAAGTTAATTTTAAAATCTCTACACACCTACATGACATTTAATGAAATCCCCTGCTCATGACACTGCTTTGTACAGTTATTGCACATGCAAAATAGCTGGTCCTAAACACTGCAGAGGACAGAGCTGCACATTTATCGGCCAATTCATGTAATTTTGACATGGTGTTGGTACCCAGCCTTTACTTTTCACAATGCAGTGTCCCTTCCAGGGCTGACTACAATTGTACCTGCACCTCCCATTTCAAAGGGAGACAATGAGTGAAAAGTGCATGCAGCCATGCCTCCAAACACTCTGAAGTGTGCAGAGACCTGCATAGACAGCACAGACCATTTTGCTGGGTCTCCTGCCCATCTTCTGCTTGGACTGCTGTCCCTAGTCAGTTCTGGCTAGTTCGTAGGTATTCTGTATAGTCACTCGTGAGCCACAATAGTCTTGTAGTTTTTAAGAGCAGCTGAGTCAGAGAAGAAGTTACATCTAATTATACACTTAAAGATGTGCTTCTTTGAGCTCCGGTTTAGGGGTTTGGTTTTGTTTTCCATCGGCTTACAGGGGAAGAGCATAGGGATGCTGTCCTCTCGTGGAATCGTTGTTAGGTGTATTGGGTGCTTTGAGTACCTGTTCTCCTTTTTCCTGCCATAGGAGGCAGGAACTTGTGCTGCCGGAGGAGTTCCTGCAGCTCCTGTCAGTGGGTTACACTGCTATCTTGTATCCTTCCATTTTTGTTCTAGGTGGCATCATCCTACCCTTGTAAGGCCTACCTATGTATCCACCTTGGGAGGATAGCTCAGTCAAAGGGCAGAAAGTACCGAGGAAGGCCTGAAAGTCTGTTCTCTGCAGTTGAATTGCAGGATAAGTAACTTGTTAATTGTGATTACGTTGATAGTTACATCAGTCCATGCCATCGGTATGGGCATCTGGGCAGTTAGCCAAGCTCTAGCGTGAGCATGAGCACTAGAGGTCGCTTACTGTTCACATTTGCAGGCTGGTATGGGATGATTTATCTGCCCATTGTAGCAGAGTAGCTGTTTGATTTGAGAAAAGAAATAAAGCAGGAAAAGGTATGTGTCCTCTGTACTCTTACAAGTGAGAAATTTTATGGACAAACATGAGAAATATATTGATAAGCCAAAATGGATTGTTTCCCATCTGTTATTGCAGGAAACTGAATGGAGTCAAACTGATAGGCCCTTCCCAGATGATGATTTGTGGTAAGGGGTTGAAAACCAGCCTGTTTTGCTTGCATAACTGTGGTCAGTTCCTGCATCTGTGTTGCATTTACCTCAGGCTAACTAAGTGTGTTAACCTTGGTTGCTGCCCTACAGCTCAGTGAAATATAGCCAGATAACCCCACTGTTAGTGGTAACACTGTGTGGCTTTGATAAAGTCACAGACCATGCCAAAATAAGGCTTTAGGCCAAGCCACAGCTTTTGTCTGGAACAAGAAGTAAACCTCCTTGGCCTTGGACAGGATAGGCAGACCCTTACATTGCTCTGGCTGGCACTGCCTGTACTCCCCAACAGGCTGTGTCTAGTGGAGGAATCGGGAGTGCTAGTTCTTCATCTTCTGCTAGAGCCTGTGTGGAGGGAGGTGGCTGCAGGAGGCTGGTGTTCTACTTTATGCTGCCACAAACTCGATATGTCTGTTAAGAGGCTGCGGTCACAGGGATCTAGTGGCTTCTCCTTTCCCTGTCCCATCTGATGTCTGACAACTGCTCTCTTTGAAGAAGTATATTGCCATCTGGCTAAAACCAAAAATAGATCTTGCATCTAAAACTATGTAGTCGTCTGCAGCAAAATCCTACCATAACCTGTCAAAGCAAAAACCAGCTCGTGTTGTTCATCGTGTAATTTCAAGGAGGTGAGTATTGGACAGTGGCTTTCTCTGCTGGTGCTGTGGCATAATACCTTATGTTGATGTTGCCAGCCAGTGCTAGGTCTTTGGAAAGTTGCCTCCAGATTGCAGAGATATGCAGAAGCACTGCGGAGAGTGGCAGCTGTTTGCCTTGCCCTGCTGCGTCTCATGGAGAAATCCTTGATGCCAGATGCTATCACAGTACCCCATGTGCGTGAGGAGCCTGGTCCCCTGTGCTTCATTTTACCAAGTGGTCTTGACTTTGGTTGTACACCAGGCTGCTGGTGTTGCAACCAAAGTTGGATGGTATCACTCACTTGTAAAACAGAGAGGAGGGGCCAGATAAAAGCAGAGCAAAGTTTATGCTTTGGCATTTTTCTGCCTTTTTCTCTCCAGATTTGAGGGTAGGCCATACAAAGTAACATGCTGTTTGTATTCTTTTTTTGAAGTGTTGGCTTAATCAAGCTCTTCCCTTACAGTGTGCCCTCATTCTTAATTTCTTCCTTCCAAGAGTTGATTCAAGTATTGACTCATGCACCCAAAATAATGTAACTCCAGGAAGACAGTAGCACTGGCAAAGAAATCTTTATTTCTGAATAGAAGTGTGGTTGAACTTCTGTCAGTCTTCTCCTCCTTAATGCTTTTAGTGACGAGTCATTTCTGCAAGCTCTTGAGAATACTGTTACCTCAAGAACATGCTTTTTAAACCTATGTAATTATGGCCTTAAACCCAAGCAATTCAGCCTATGAATTAATAGCAGCAGTGTTGACTTTGAGACTGATGTGGAAGGGGGGCTGTTGGGTGGTGGGAAGGAGACCTGACCGAGGCGGTGGACTTGGGGAAGCCATCAGGTGTGTGAGGGCTTTCAAACCCGTGTCCTCCTAAAAACACAAACAGAAAAGGTAACAATGATTGGTGTGTTTCTGTTTGACAAAACAGGGCTGTGGATACTGTCTGAAAGCCTCACATAACAAATGTTGCCCAGGCTTGGACCRCGGGGCCTGTCTCTCCCATTTACCCTGTGACAGGCATCAGCTACTGGCCGCTGCCAAGGGCGAGAGTACAAGAAATATTTTTGTAAATGGAGAATAACAATTCTTTTCTTCCCAGGGAGAATGAAAATGTTTCTTCGCCTCCCCGAGGCGTTTGCAGGGTTGATTGGCTGGCGGCGGAGGGCGGCCGGGCCCCGGCAATACAAAGTCGCTCTGTGGCGGGCTCCTCAGAGCCGCCTTTGTCCCTGGCGCACTCCGGCCGCCCCCGCCGCCCCGCCGCTCGGGCCTCCGGCGCAGCCCCTCGACCGCGCCGCTCCCGCCGGCCAGGGGCTCGACCGGTTTCCTCTGGCCCTTCCCGGGCAGCGGGGCCGAGGCGGGTGAGAAGCGTGCYCGGGGCTGGCGGATTGACCGCCAGCGCCTGGGACCGTGGGCGGCAGCGGCCGGCGGCGTGGCAGGGCCGGCGATGTTACTATGGGAGCGACGCAGGGCTCCGCCGGGAGCGAACCACGGGAGCCCGCAGGGGGGGCGGAGCAGGTCGGTAGCCCTCCCGCGCCCACCGCGCTGCTCCTGCTGCTGGGCTCGCCCGCCGGCACCCCCCTCTCCGGCCGTGGTACTGTCCCCCCGGCCGGGACCCCGCCGCGGCAGGGGGCAGAGGAGGGGCTCCGCGGCGGGCCCGGCTCCCGCCGCGGGGTGGGGGCTGTGGGGTGGGCCGCGGGCGCGGGTTGCGTCTGTGGCACCCTCTGAGGAGCGTGTGCGTGTATGTAACGCTTACTTACAGGTGTTCACGTGTATTTCACACCCGCTTAACGTACCGCCGCCCCCGAGCCAGACGGGGACCACCCGCGCTTCAGGCGGAGAAGCCGCTCATATGAGCGGGAGGGCTCGGTTAGTGCGGGCTTCAGGTTTGCTCCCTTCATACCCACCGCCGCGGGCTGGCCAGTGACACTGCTGGAGCCGAAGGTCGGTGGAAATCCCGTGTTTTTTCGGTTAAATCGGAGCGGGGAGCTTTAGGCCGGCGGGCAAGAGTAGAGGGGCGTTCATCAGCTCTCGGACGCAAGGACTTGCTTCTCGGTAATGCTGGCCTGTTCCTTATGTCTTGAACACTGGGAGACAAAACGTAATTTTGTGTTTTAAATACTGCTTGTGCTCAGGATGCAGGTCAGTGTTTTAACCCCTGTTTCTGTGGAGAAACAAAYTCCCAAGTTTGAAAAAAATCCTATTCTCCCTGTCCCTTGCTTTGTTTTTTTTGTTTGTTTGTTTGTTTGTTTTCTTCTTTTGTGTGTTTTTTTTTTTTTTAAGACTGTTCAGTTTTCATGGGAAAACGTGTTTTCCTACATCTGTTGCTGAACTGCAGTAATCAATATAGCTACAAAGCACCTGGGAGTAGCAAGCAGCACCCGTCAGGACTGGAAAGGCTCTGTGGTGTGCGTGCCGGCGTGCAGGAAACTGAATTTATCTGTAGTCATCTCCCCGACCCCCGCTAAAACATGGATGAAAGCCATAAACAAAACTTATTTGTGCCTCATAGTTTGTTTTGTGGCTTGTAGAATAATTATTATTGGAAGTATCCTTTTTGTGTATGGAGTCTCTGTGTGCTAGCCAATATCCCATATTGCATATTACAGGTATTATTGGCCATCAATGAACTACCAGTTGATAGTTTCTTTTATGTGATTATTTCAAGAGTGTGTGGCTTTAGGTTGGTTTTTGTTTGTTTATTTTGGTGTTTTTTTGTTCTGATAAATCACAAAGGTTGTGCAGTTGATCTGGGTAACTATCCCACTGTTACTCCACCGTTCTTGTTCTGTTGTCTTCATCATCTCCTGTACTTGTCTRTTTCATTTCTTCTGAATCCCTCTTGTAAGCTCTTTGACACAGATCCCATTGTATTTGACACTCCTGTTGCTGCAGTTCATTTAGTAAGTAGGTAGAATCATTTGCCGATGATTCTGTTGAGAGCAACTTAAATATCCATGACAATGTGYTGGTGACTTGCCTTGCAGGGGTCTCCTGGGAATGAGGTTTAAATGTGTTGACCTGATACGGATGGAAAGGCTGGATACGGATGGAAAGGCTGACTCTGCACATGTGAGCTATAGTAGTTACAGAGCTTGTATTTACAGATGTACACTTTACATGGYTATTGCTTAAATACTTCATATAAACAAAATCATAGTGAGTATGGAATGGTTCCTGAAGTAAGAGACCTTGCAGTATATTTCAGCAAATGGTGTACTGGTAGACAATGCTGTCAGTCTGCTCCCATTTGTCTCAAATAGCAATATTTTTTGGACCTGCTTTTGTCAATATTGGTGGAATCCTTGCCCTTTTGAAGCCTTCTGTTGGCTTGATAAAAAGTGTGGGTTGTCAGGTCTCAGTACTGAGTGTATGGGGCTTCTTCAAACTGTTTTAGGGTCTGCATTTCATGTAAAGAAGTAGAAATTAAATGGTTTGGATGCGGCTCCTTTTTGTTTCACAGCTGTGAGTCCATGCAGTACAGAAGTAGGGTGTGTTGGCTATGAATTCTGTGGCAGCTTCTCTGTCAGCAAAAAGGGAGCTTTGGCTGATCTTTCCTCCTGCCTGTTGTTTGAGACTGTGAGAAAGCTTGTGTTTCTTACACATACTGAACTTAAGTAGGGAGAAATTGCCAATGTGGCTCCTGCAATGGTTATATTCCTTGTATTACAGTTATTAATAAGACCACAATTCTGTTTCTTCTATAAAGACAACAGTTTGTTCATTATTTTGTAGAAAAAGACAGAAAAATAATCTGGAGAGATACTACAGCTATGATTACTAGTTTCCTCTTTATTTTTCTTAATGAAGCTATGCAAACAGTATAAAATTTATGACTATGCTAGGAATTCTATTTTTCACAGCTCGTGATTATTAGAACTATAAGACAAATGAAGAATCAGCTGACATTGGAAACATTTTTGGAGTCCTTTGTGTAACAGAAAGTGGTAAGTTGCAGTATGTCATTGATGCTGCAGGAGTCTTTTTTTTTAATGACTGGAACTGTATATGGCTTATGAGCCAAGTAGTATAGTGTAATTAATGACTGTGTTAAAACTGCAAATTAACTTAAAATCACTTTATATTTTAAAACGGTATTTGGAATGTATTTCTCACCATCAAAATGAAGAGCTTGCCAAGAATTTTGTGTGATCTGTGCTGATAAGACAGGCATGTACTGCAAATACTAGCCTTAAGGCAGAATTATGTTCCTGAATGCTGGAATGTACAGTGGAAACTAATATGTACATGCAATTATTCTTGATGCTATGTAAGAATAAAACATCATCTAACTTACTAAGCAGCAGGAGAGATGCCTTCATGAAGCCTCCAGGCATCTCTATCCAGTAACTTAAAAATACAATAAAGATGAAAATGCTCCTTCAAGGCCTACAGTGGTAGCAGTTCACTAAGCAGGCAGATGATTGTCAGCAGCTTTCCGGGTGTTTGTGCCTTGTGTTGTGCCCTATTAAATAGTCAGAGAACAATATCTTTTTACATATTCTGCTGCTGGAGTCTTTAGATCTGATTTAACAATACTGCATTAGTTGTTTCACAACTGAATTTTGCATAAATTATTTTCGTTAAAAAAACACAATCAAAAAAGAAAAGAATCTTGAAAAAAACCAGCTGTGATCTATGTGATCTAATGGCTTCCTTATAGAGCTACAAGAAATGATACACCTATCCATTATTTATTTATTTATTACTTAATAATGTATGTACCCTGCCTGCCATATCTTTCTCTTGCACATGCATGCCTATTCTGTGATGGGAAAGCATTTCAGACGCTCACCCCTTATGATTCTTAGTCAGTATGAGCTTTTCGGAATGCAGCTAGACAGTCATTCCTGGCTCCATAGACAAAGCTGTGAGAGGCAAATTGTTGGCCTTTGACTGAACTGAGCAGCTTGCTGCCAGGGTTAGTGCTTGGCACTGATTGCTGTTCTATGTCCAGCACTGCAAAAATCTGCTGGATAATGAGGGTTTCTTCTAGTGGCCAGGGCTTGAGGATTCTTCTGTCCAGTCAGTGTTTCAGAAGCTTTTTGGAGAGTTGCAGAACAGGATGGAAAAGTTTACATTTTTGATTACTTTGTTYTCCTAAGTAATTTTTATTCCAGAAATAAAAAGTAGTCAATAGTTTTGGTTATTCTGTTCATAGGGTTAAGTCAATACATTTTTAAAGCAACTGAAGTGACAGTAGCATAGCTGATTGGTAGCATGTGTGTGCGTGCACTTTAGGTGATGCCATCAGAACTCCTGTTTCTGTGTAGAATTGTACTTGCGTTGTTCCGTCTGTAGACAGAATGGTTACAGTTTGGCTGTAAATTTTTATTTTCTAGCACTTAAAGTTTCCTGAAAAGCAGTTTAGCTTCAAACTAGGGATGTTGTTCCTGACCCAGTACTTTGGGAGAAACTCCCTTTCAGTTGCTGACAGTTGACAAATACTGGTATGTGCTTTACCTCRGTATGATGTGTTACAGTAGGTCAGGTTGCAAAAACCCTGGGGTCAGATTAAAGACATAGCGTTGATTGCAGATGGATGCTTACTGGCATTTCCAATAGCTGCTATGCACTCAGTTCCCCTTTGGCAGTTACGCTTCCCTAGCTATTTGTGCGCAGTGCCCAGTGCACCTAAAAGGTTTAAGGATAGGTTAAGATGGGGGAAGAAGGTGGGGAGATCTCAGACACACTTGTCAAGCTATTGGTAAAATGTGAAAAGCCCTGTACCAGAGTACTGTTGGTGCATCAATCAGTCTTTGCTGTCCCTTCAGTGCATGTGAAATACTTACAATCTAGTCTGACATATGGGGATGCCTTGAGTATGTTTTGTCATTTTCTGGCTTTTTGTTTGACAGGGTGTTATGATGCCTTCTTAATTTTAACGTTACTATGGTGTTAAACTGTAGAATTCCATTCATTAAATTTCATCCATTAACTTCTCTGCCTGTTGTAATAATTTGACTTCTTCATTCTTTTCCAAGCTTTCTTTTCCTGCTTTACCTTGTAGAAGCCAGTAGCTACATTCCTAATGTCGTCTTCTGCAGCAATAAGGGTGGACTAAAACTCTTGGATCACAATGATTTGAAAAGGGATTAAATTTTTCTTACCTTTTTGTAAGGCTTGTTTGTCTATAGGCAGGTTTCAGATGGGAAAAAAAGCAGAACACTTTGTCATGGTTTGCTTCTGCTTTGTGTGTCAGAAGGTCCTTGAAGTGTATAATGCTCTTTTACGTGGCTCAGACCACAAGAAGAAAACTTTCTGTTCTGCATCTCAGTTGAGAATGAACTTTCAGTTGCTATCAAAGTGAGCTTTGCTCTGGGTGGTAACTTAATGGAAGCATTTCTAAACCTTAATGATTCTGAGATATTTAATTTCCTTTTAGCCACATATGCAAAAGGATTCTCTTGTTTTTCTTTCCCAGTTCTTTTCAAAGCCTTGTGTGGTTTATGAAAGTGACTATCAAAAGGAGGAATAAAATTTGTTTTGTCACCCGCTAATCTTATTCTGGTCAGCTTATTCTTTGTGTACTTCAGTTTGCAGTTCAGTGGAAGTGGCACTATTTCATAGGGATGTGTCGGTTTAGTTTCRTTTAATGGTGGAGCTAAGCCTGAAGTTCCTTACGTTGACATATATGCATGTTACATGCATGTGAAGTGTTGATTTGGTAGAAAGATTGCATCAAGGGTTCTAGTTTCAAATTGTTCTGCTGGCATCCCTGCAAGTGAAGCAAGAATGGCTGCAGATAAACTCGGATTAGTGCTTTGGGAATCGATCAGCCAAGTGAAAGTTACTATCTTGATACTAAAGAAAACTGGCAGCTGACTTTACGCACACACACTGCCCCTTGTGTTGATCTATTGCTTATTGGTTGACTGCTGTCATTAACACTATTGGTAGGAATATATTCTACATTAGGTGGGGGGTGTTTGAAATGTTTGGACGTTAGTGAAGTCGTGCTAGTACATAATTACATGGTGTACGTCAGCTTCACATCCAACCTTGCAGAAGGATTGAGGAGAAGGAGTGGAAAATGCTTGAATTTTACTGCTCTCATCTGCCCTTCTGTTGTTTTCTTCCCTCAAAGTGTTTTATTAGTGTCATCAGGTACGTGGTGAGTTTCAGTGTAACAACTTTATATTGGATGATAGGTTGCTGGTGATGCTGTCCCAGAAAAATTCAGAGCTGTAGGGAGCATTACGCTTAATTTTATTGTTTGAAAAAGCAATTATACTCCTTTGTAGGCCCTGAGGAGGAAACTTTGCTGTGGGCAAAGGGATTCTGAATGTGTTTTACTGAAGCAAGTGCAGCTGGCTTAATCCACTATCTCATGGTAATTGAGATGTTGGGAGGGGCTTGGTGATTGCTTGGTTGCTTGTTTCCTCTTCTTCCAAATGTACCGGGAGGAGTATCAGTGTAAGACTTACGGACCTAAACATTTCAAATGCAATCCTCACATGTGCATTTGCATCCGTGCATCCCACTGTATGGATGACAGAAAAATTACCAAACTCCTTTTTGCACCAGAGTTTGCTTTCATTTTAGCTATGTGCAAGACATGTTAAAGTTTAGGGGTGAACTTCAGGAATGCTTTCTGGCATGACTGAGTAGACTGTTGAGACATCTTGAGAGGGAGAGGTGAGTTGCTTAAGACCTTGAAGGCAGGAGTATGGTGGTAGACGGAAAGGAATGTGGAGAGGTATGACTAGTGTGACTAGTCATAGTCAACAGCTAAGAGTTGGCTAATAAATCAAGCTGTTGTGGCATGTATCTGAATGATGCTGAACATATGACTTCAAGCTCAAAACAGCTTAATTTTATAGAGATTTGATATATTTTGAATTGTCAATTTTTAACTTGTTTTTTTAACAGAAATTTGAATTAGGTTCTTACTGTTAGGGACGTTTAAATGCATTTGGAGCTTTTATTTATCTACCTTGTGTATCAGTGACCTGTTTGACAATTACGTTTTGTGAGGTTTGTGATATGGCATTGATAGTTGAATGAAATGCATTGTATTGTGTGAATTTTAGGGGGGTTTAGTCTTAGATGTGGTCAAATGTACCATTAAAATTATACAGAATCGTATTCAGGTTTATTTCCATCAGCCATGAAAAGAAAGCTAAGATGACATATTATATTTAATCTTGCTGCCACAGGAATGCTTGAACAAAAGTAAAATGCTTCCAAGAATACAGCGTATTATTCTTCTCTTAATAGAGTTAAAACAAAGGATACTAGAAACCTTAACAGGGAAAGAAAATCTAGTTTGGTTTGGGACTAAACTCAGGAACTAGCAATTGTACCATTGTTTGAATTGTCTTTCATTATGACTGGATGATTAAATATAAATGCTGACCTGATTGGATTGTATCCCAGCAATGAATTGGCCTTTTAAAAACCAGTTACAGGAAGCGGTAGACAGGTACCCAGCTTGTTTTTCTCWGATTCGAGAGCTGTAGTTGTTGAATAACGAAGTTTATGCAATCACAGAGTCTGTAAGGACCATGGAATAGCAGAAATGCAGTTTCTCACCAGTAGTCACTTGATGCTAGAGTTGGTCACTTCTACTGATTGGATTGCTATTTGAATATGGGTGCAGGAAGCCAAAGCATTCAAAAACCATAGCAGTAGAAGATGTATCACTGAAGTTGAATAAAATTTTAATCAGTGCTTTGGACCATGTAATGCATATGGTGCTCTGGTTTTTTCGTTCAATTTTTCATTTTAAGATGCTACAAGAGAAAAAGCTATGCTTTGGCTGCAGAGAAGAACTGATTCTGGAATGAGACACTTAAGGAATGGCGGCTGCCCTTGTATTTTTCACTATTAACCTTTTTTTTAGTTTCTCTAGCATCATGAAATTGCTTATGCACACCTCGTGAGTTTAGTTTACCTCCCCATCAAATCCTGATGCTGCAAGTACATCAGAACAAACGTGGGTTTTTTTTATGATGCCAAGCAAAAAGTGGTCCTCTTGAACTTAGCTTATGCACAAACTGCTCCAGCACTTTGATTCTCAGACTTCATTTGCATGGGCACGTTAAGGAACAGAAGGTACAGAAACAGTGTGACTGGAAAGAAGTGCATTAGGTTTTACAGGTAAAGTGAATGGGGGTGGTTAAGTCAGAGAGAGCCTTTAAAGCTGGTGTTGATTAGGTGGACTGAAAGTTTAGTGTCCCTTTAGTAGCGTTACCTTCTTGTAGTGTATACAAAAAATCTTATGGGCACCTTAGTCTGTGTGACAAGCTGAAAGTCTAGGAAAACCATTCGGAAGCAGAACAGAAACTCTCTTCACTTTCCAGTGTGTATATACATCCACTACATACACAAGTATAATTGATCTGTTAGCCTTTTACCTAGATTAATTTTGATCTTCAACTGAAATTGCTTGGCTTCCAGGTTTTTATCTCCTGAAGCCTTGCTGTGTTTTTGAAAAAGGGGTGGTGGGGAAATCTACTTTATTGCAAGATTGGGCACATGCTGTGCCCCAAGAGGTGAGGTTTGTTCTTTTCTTTAGAACCCCTGCAACACCTGTGGGAGAGCAAATTAGCATTTCCAAGGCTCCTCTGCTGGACTGGTGCTGCACGTCCCAGAACACTTGGGAAAAACAGCTTCTGGCTTTCCTCTGTGAAGCAATGTGTGAGAAGGAAGAAAATGTAGGTGAAAAAAATGTTAGTCCCCAGAGTGTTATTTCTCAAGAGACAGAAATTGTTTTCTAAAAAATAAAATAATTTAAAACTTTTTTTTTCTTTGGGAAATGGGAACTGTTTTCTTCTCCAAAATGGCAGTTTCATATTTCAATTGAAGCTGTTCCCTCACAAATTTTGAACAATTGATTGCTTCGTGTTGGGGGAAGCACTGGAACAATTGGAGTGTAATTTCACCAGAGTAATGACAGAACTGTTGTTGGGCAAAAGATAGTGGAGGGAACTTGCTCCTGAAATAGATCTAAGCTATGTTCCTGTGAGTTTTAGGTTTTCAGTAGGTAAGACCTGTGTATCTTGCAGCTGTGTTTTGGATACAGTCGGTTTGTTTGGTTTTTTTTTTTGTTTCCTCCCCCCCCCCCTTGAATAGGCTTTTGTTTAGTTTGTAATGGTATATTGTACTGGATTTTGATGATGCAGATGCATGCATCTAAGCTCAGGAGAATTCAGCTGTAACAAGTGTTAACTACTCCACTCCTGTCTTCCACCCCATCCCAGAAAAGTTTAGAGATTTTGCTTGTATATTTTTAATTTGTATAGCATGCAAAGGTTGTAAATCGATGTTGAGTTTCATGTTCTGAATTTGTTACACTCTGCTGGGTAAATACTGCTTTTTGCCCTTCCCGCCATTCCCCCCTCCCCACCCCCGGTAATGGTAAATGAGRACCTGCTCCTGGTAACACACCATCAAAGCAATTCAGGTGGCTGCTTTTGCATTTACCCCCCTTCCAATAGTTAGAGAGGGAACAGGCAGTTGTTAAAAAGATAGTTGTTCAATAAGCATCATAGTTTTAAAAAGGCACCACACAATCCTAAGTAGTTTCTGGGTACTCTTACTGGCAGAGATCACAAGAGCTGTGAAATACAAGGGAATGAATTTTAGAAAATTCTAGTGTGTTGCGTGTTGGTTGACTTTTCTAATGTAACGAGATATTACGCCTTTATGTCAGCAAAATCAGGGCCTTAAAGGACCTCATGGTATTTCTTATGTTCAGGTTAAAAGTAGCCTGGAAGAAAAAGCTTCACTCCAGAAATGTAACTATAGTTCTACTTTCTATTGTTAGTGCTAAAATGTAGTATTTCTAACTTGAGGTGCAACTGTCATGTAGTATTGGTTCAAAATCTCGTTTAGAAGTTTTCAGCTACCCATTTCCATGGTGTCTCGGTGTGACTGATGAACAATATGCATGGTTTATCTTTGGAGTACCAGATGTTTCTCTCTTTTCAGAACAGAAAACTGCTTGGGGAATATGTTTATTACATTTATATAAACAGTGCAATTAGTTCTTGAAATAATTGTGGTGAAAAGCACTTAAACTTAATAAAGCTGGATTTTTATTTTTTTTTTTAAAAAGGAGCAGTCTCTTTGACTGATGATAGGATATGTGCTTGAGATTAAAGAACAAAACAAAAAACATCTAACACCTTGTTTTAACATCACATTTCCTGTCATTTTTAGTCTGAAAGGAAAGTTTTGAAATAGGATTTTGGCCTAACAAGATGTTAGGCCTTTCTCAGAATTTTTTAACTTAAATTATATTTTATGAAAATCGCTCAAATGCCAACCTGTTTGAGAAATAAATAAATTAAGATATTGTGTAATATTGAGTCTAGTTCTTCAGAGCAATAATACCATGCTGTGTGCCAAAGCAATAGCCTGAAGTTGTATTTCTAAAACTCGAAAGCAATGCTGTATCTAACATCCTTTCACAGGGCAGGGAGGCAGTGTGTGCCTCAGCCGCAGCATCACTGCACCACCTAGTGTCTCTCTGGGTTGGTTGTGAGTTGTACACCTTGATTCTCAGCTCTGAGTTTTGCTGGCTTGCGTGGATTGTCTGCATTGTGCAAAAATAATTTGTCAAAAACTTTGTGGGTTTCTACTGGAATGTGAGGTTTCCTACTTGATTTGCTGGTCTGCTCTAGACTTCCACATGCCCTGCAAATTGAGTAGGAGATGGAAATGCAGCTCCTGGTGCTTGTATGCCTTTTTAATACGCAGCGTGAGGGGGGGGGAAAGAAGCAGGCTTTATTCATTTGTGCTACAGGGGCAGATACATTTAGTATGTGTATATATGTATATAAAAATATCTTTTTATTAATGTATCTTAATATATTTATGTATCACATTATATCCTAGCATTAACATTAATACCTGCAAAGCCTTCATAAATGTTTCTGCTAGAATATGGGCAAACAGACAAGATACACGACCTGTTAATGGGTATCAGGATATGCTATGGTAAAGTGTATGTGTGAGGGTAGTAATCTGTTGTTTTATCAAAGATGGATCAAAAAGCAGGAGAGAATATATTTTCTCATACTCTTAGGTACCCTTAAAGCCACTCAGGAACTTTAATTTTCCTGTGTTTTCCATTAAAAGTTTTTTCTGTGTTGCATTTATTTCCCTGCTCCTGGCTGGATGGCCGGGCCCACAGAGTGGTGGTGAATTGAGCTAAATCCAGTAGGCAGCTAGTCACAAGTGGGGTTTCCCAGGGCTCAGGACTGGGGCCAGTTCTGCTTAATATCTTTATCAATGATCTAGATGAGGGGACTGAGTGCACCCTCAGTAAGTTTGCAGACAAYGCCAACTTGGGCGGGCGTGTTGATCTGCCTGAGGGTAGGAAGGCTCTGCAGAGGGGTCTGGACAGGCTGGATCGATGGGCCGAGGCCAGTTGTATGAGGTTCAACAAGGCCAAGTGCCASGTCCTGSACYTGGGTCACAACAACCCCATGCAACGCTACAGGCTTGGGCAAAAGCGGCTGGGAAGCGGCCCGGCGGAAAAGGACCTGGGGGTGTTGGTCAACGGCCRGCTGATTATGAGCCAGCAGTGTGCCCAGGTGGCCAAGAAGGCCAACRGCATCCTGGCCTGTCATCAGAAGTAGTGTGGCCAGCAGGAGCAGGGAGGTGATCGTCCCCCTGAACTCAGCACTAGCAAGGCCGCACCTGGAATCCTGTGTTCAGTTTTGGGCTCCTCACTACAAGAAGRACATTGAGGTGCTGGAGCGTGTCCAAAGAAGAGCAACAAAGCTGGTGAAGGGTCTGGAGCACAAGTCTTATGAGGAGCGGCTGAGGGAACTGGGTCTGTTTAGTCTGGAGAAAAGGAGTCTGATGGAAGTACCTGAAAGTACTCTCACTCTCTACAGCTACCTGAAAGGAGGTTGTAACAAGGTGGGTGTTGGCCTCTTCTCCCAAATAACAAGTGGTAGGACAAGAGGAAATGGCCTAAGGGGAGGTTTAGATTGGATATTGGATATTAGGAGAAATGTCTTCACCGAAAGGGTTGTCAACCCTTGGAACAGGCTGCCTAGGGAAGCGGTTGAGTGACCATCCCTGGAGGTATTTAAGAGATGTGTAGATGTGGTGTTTAGGGACATGGTTTAGTGGTGGACTTGGCAGTGTTAGGTTTACAGTTAGACTCGATGATTTTAAGGGTCTTTTCCAACCTAAATGATTCTCTGATTATATATTTAATCTGTCCCCTTAATAAAATCTAGCTTTCCTACCCTGGTGCATCCTTGAAGGTGAAGCTTCACCTGATGGCTGAGTTGATCTTAGGTGCAGAGTTCTAACATTCCCTCTGCTTCATCTCCTGGTATTCAGCTGTTCCTTGGCAAGCCAGTTCAGCTCACAGAAATGGCAATAGAGTAATCCAGTGGGAAAAGATGAGCAGTTTTTTGATGCTTTAGGAAGCTGTTTTGCCTTACTTTGAAAGAGCCAGACAGCAGAATTCATGGATTGAGTCAAGGGGCAGCATGTAAATAAGCAGGAGCGTGGAAATTGTTATGGTCAAAAGGAAGTTGTTTTTTAAGGTGAATTGTGACTTGAATGCAAAATGTTTTAAGAAAATCCTGGTTCTCCCCTTTCTTCCTTTCAAAGTGCTTGTCCTGCTTTCTGAAAGTCTTCAATATAATTGGTAAATGTTTGGCTTTACATATACAGGAAACAGTTTTCCTAGGCAGTGTCTAACTGGCATGGACAGATAAAAATTTCCCTGAAAAACAGTTGGGTTTTTTTTTCCCAGAAGAGACTGCATTGTGTATGCATTACTGAGATATGTATGCATACAGCCTCCCCAGTTTTATTTAGGTGTTTCTTTAATACAGAGTTGAAACAAATCCAACTATTCAGAGATTATGTGCTTTACTCAGTAATCCAGCAAAAGGATGCCTAATGCCCATTCTTTACTGGCTCTTTTTCAGTGTCCTGGTTACTTGTTACTCCCTTTATTTTTTTGGAATTGCAGAATGATGAAATATTTGCAAAACTCAAATCCCATGCCTCCATTTTGATGTGTTTTTTCCTGTGGTCGGGCAAATTTCTGCAAAAATTCTTTTAACTGGGGATGCTATTTCATCACTGTGAACCATTTGAAGAATGCTAGTGCAGGGACTGCTATTATGGGCAGATTATGTGATATCCTTCATTATGTTTAAGCATCGTTTGTCATTGACATGCTGTGAGTTGGATTAGGTGATATATTTTGAATTAAAAAGCACACAACTTGTCAGAGCTCCAGATCAGCGGAGATCTTTTGTGTCTATGTTTTTTTCCATTTTCTTTGGATTATTTTTTAAGCAATTTTTGTACACTACAAAATCTGGGGAATTATGCTGTGAATGTTAGTGAACATAACAGGGCTTCAGTGCAAATGAGACCTAGATGTGTCGATTAATTTGTCAATTAATATTCTCAGTGGTCTGGTGCTGTTGCCTTTCATCTCTTCAGTTCTGCACAGGACTGGATTCTGGTTGGTTGCAGTCTGAAAGGCATTGGGAGCGTCATAGTGCAATGAGAGGTAGAAATGAATGCAAGTTCTGCCACCCTGGAATTTTTCTCCATCTGTTAGCTGGCTAGAACTCCCACAATAGGAGAATGTTGATGCCTGTTTTCCTATTACAGTGGCTGGTTTGGTGTGAGACTTCTGTTCGACAGAAATGGAGGAAATCTGTGTGTTTGCTTCCTTGCATAACACGTTTTGGTGGATAGGCTATTTGATTTGAAGTCAAGAAGCCTGAATTATGCTCTTGGCTCTGCAGCTGACAGCTTTGGCACTGGGTATTTTTTAAGAAGGAGTAGTTTTGCTAACTGGAAGCAAAATTCGTAGTGAAATAGTGCTGAGCACAGTGTCAAGTAATCACTGTGGGTGTTGTCGTCGTGCTGGATTCAAACTGTTCCTGAAAGAAGTAGACCAATAAAAAACTTAATTATTGTCTAGTAAACAGTTCTCATTTGATGGTTTTAAAAGTTTTCATGCAACTTAAGAAGTAAAGATTGGTCTTTGAATGCCTGGAATAGGCATGTTGTACTTACGTACCATTTGCCACTGCTGTTGTAGATAGAATTTACAAACTATAGCAAGTGAATAGTGTAACTTTTGAGTGAAACATGATTAAGGAAAGTTTTTGACATCGTCACTTCTTTTGCATTAAAAACAATTCTGTTTGTGTTCCTGTGTAATGACATTCAACTTATCAAATCTATGAAGAACAAACTATTAGAAACATTACACTGAGTTTATATTTTCTTTAAGTAGGCCTTTTTAGACAACCCTTATCTTGAGATTACTGCTTCTAAATGATTTTGGAAAAAAATGTTTCTTGCACAAAGTCTGATAACACATGATAAATGTGCTTGTTATAAGCAAAATACCTTTGCTTTGTTAGCAAGGTATTTGTTCTTGTCAAGTAATTTGGGAGAAAGCAAAGGCTATATCTAACTGATAATTCTCCATTRGAGGGAAGGGGAAGAAAGGATTGTCTGCACAGCTCATTTCTACATGAAATTTTTTTTCTCCTTCAAAAGTTGTCATTCTAGTGCAGAGGTATACTTACTTGTACAGTATGTGACTTTTTTTTTTGAACTTCCTGCATCCTTATAATATAACCATCTTGATATTAACAACCATCTTGATTTTACTTGAATGTAAAAGTAGAACTGATGATCTCTTTAACATGGAGTTGTCCCTTATCTGTGTTTCTCCTTCATCACTCTAGGAGGGGAAAAAAAAAAGAGTTTCTGCCTTGTTGAAGGGCAATTGCATGTTACTCCTAGTGGATATCTTTTGCAAAACATTTTTTATCACTTCTCTTCCTTTAATCTGAGCCATTCATCATTCTGGGAACCTGTTTCTTCAGGACGATCTGTTGCACTTTTGGGGTTTGCGGTATAGGTACAGGAGCCTGCACAAAAAGTAGGAAATGCTTCTCTGAATTAGAGCATTTATTGATAGAAAACGAGGTACCTCTTTTTTTGTGATATGTTGGCTGTATTGTAAAAGATCCATGGGTAAATGGTTTTTCTCACCCTCCTAGATCCTAGTCAAAGATCTGCTGTACCGTATGCAGGTACTTTATGAAAACACTTCAGTCGGAGCCTTCTTGATTCAAAGTGGTTTGAGCATCCTTCCTTACTGCAGAGGAAGGGCCTGGTAAAAATCCTGTTCCTCTTCAGTCATTTTTCACTATGTTAATTAAGAATACTTGGCAGATTCTGGATATGCAGCTTGTGTTACATGGTTGTCTTTTCCTAGTCATCTTTAATAGCCTGGTAGGCTAAGTCCTACAGCTGAAAAAGGGGAGGTGTGGACCTTCACACCAGACACTGATGTACAGATTGCTTCTCATTTCACTCAGCCTCCACTGCCTGTTGAGGGGATCTCTTGGGAATCCTCCAGAAATTGAAGTGGATCAGCATCTTTGAATCCCTATAAATCTAGGGCCATCCAATTTTGTCTATCATGATTGCCTTAATGCAGTCAGGTGACATGTGAGGGCAGTTTCTGAATCCTCTGATAATGTATCTGGTCTTTGAGACCAGATGTGGTGCCGACATCTTGATGCAGCTCTGGAGTCCCTCCACTTGGCTGCTCATATCAGTGGCTCGAAGAGCCTCTGTGGCTTTCGGTTAAACCTGAAGTTCTTGATCATCTTCAGTACAGGAGTCTGTCTTTAGGGAAAACCTGGACTCAGCTTTCAAGGTCCATGGTAGCCGATGAAGGGGGGGGGGGTGTTGAGGAAGGACCCCCTTTTTGTGTTGCTTCCATAACAGAGCCAACAAGACCATTTCAGGTTTCCTTTGTGCTTACTTACACAGCCTTGTCTAGATTATGTGTGAGGAAACACCCTTTTTCTTTTCTGGCTAGAGAGGAAGAGATCAAAACAGACAGTGCTATGTGTAAGACTTCTAGTTAGCTTTTCTGCTGGGGAGACCGTGCTGAGGTAASGAAGCTCTTTCTTCACCTGGGTGAGTGCAGAGATGCTGCCTTCTTTGTTACGACATTCTGAGGTTGCTCTGTTCAGTTTTCTGGGAGCTCTGCTTTTCTTTTCACAGTCCCAGTTTATAGAACGGATCATCATGCTTAGTTTTCAATTTATTTTTCCCCACATGATTCACAAACTTTTTATTGTCTGGATAGACTCCTACAAAGAACCAAGGTGTGTGTGTCTCATTGGAATAGGGCTTGCTTTCAAAAATAATTTCAGTTTTATATGTCTGTGGATAATAAAAGTCATACAGGTGTGAAATGTGAAAGGTTTGTAATTGGGTCTATAATCTTGTGCTGGACATGAAGTTAGGCTTTAATTTCTTTTACCCTTTGTAAAGAAGCATGCAGATAAGGTCAAAAGACAGTGCTTGGGACAGTGATTGTTTGCTAGTTTTTTTAAAAAAAATATTTTCTTTCCATCTCACTTTTAAAAAATTGAACAGAGGCTTTACTATCCTTGAGAAATTATTTTCCTCCAAAATGAAATATCCGAATGCAAAAGCCTTCATTTTTCTGTTAACTCATCAGTCTCTTCACAGCTCCTGTTCTGACTATGCAAGAAAATTTGCAGTAACATTCCTAGACTTCCTGATTATTTTTTTTTTAATTTCTTTCCAGGTTTCTTTTAAATTTTGGTGGAGTCAACCCATCTGTCTTTCTCATTTTCCGTTAGAGAAATGACAGTCCAAAACCAAGGAAGAAGAGTCCTTGCTGTTACAACAAATACAGCTCATGGACAGTGTTTCACCATATTTTTTTCTCCATGTCACCACAGTCTTTTCTTTGGTGATATTTCTCTATTTGGAATCCTGTTGAAGCTTCGTCAGGGGAAGGAGGAGGAGAGCTAAGGCAGGGCTAGAGCAGTCTCAAATACATCCTTACTTCTGTTTCTGCTTCCTGCTGGTTTTTGTAAAAATAAATAAATTTAAAACGCAGTTTTGGAAGCTGTGGATGTGAGTGTGTTCAGAGGAATGTGTTTTTTCTTTAGAAATGTTGATGGAGATTCTAAACTATTTTGACCAAACTCTAATGACAGTCTTAAATTACTTACATCCAGACGTGTGCTCTGGAAGTGGGAAGCCCCAGTCAGAAGCTGGTGTCAGCACGCTTCTCCTGGACTCCTTTGGTGATGGCTGAACAGTGTTCACACTCGGCAGCTCAGCGCTGAAGGTGCAAGCCTGTGTTCATCCTAGTTCTGCTGGCTAGTGCAGGGATGGGGTCACAGTCGAAACACAGGACGTTGAATTCAGTCTTCATTTTAAATGGAAAAACCTAAAAAAAAAAAAAAAAAACAAAAACAAACAAAAACAACCAAAAAAACCCAAACCAAAACAAACAAAAAAAACCAGAAAAAACCCTCCACCTTTTCCAGTGCTGTCTGAATTCTTAGTCTTCAGCAGTTAAAATTGTCCCACTAATGAAAAATGCAATCTACGGATGGAGGTTTTGGTTAGTACTGTGTACTGAATTTGGCATGTGTTCCTATCTGTTCACTGCCTGTGAAACTTACTTACATAAAGTCTAGGCGAAAAGTTCACTTAAGGCTTAAATTTCACAGCGTTCATGCAGCATAGATGGAACTGATAGCTTGACCTATTTTCCAATAAAGTCATCTGTTTGGCTGTATGATTAGCTTATCATTGGTACAAATATCTTACTAAATGTTTGAGGGCAGACGGTCTGTTATTTGTGGCTATTATAATTTTGTTTCTCTTTTCCTTTTTGCTTGCTGGAACCAAGTCCACAGTTCTGCAAGTGTTTATATGTAATTTTACACGTGCTGTTGAAGGGATTACTCACATGTATACCGTTATTTCTGCATAAGGACTTCCTGGATTCAGCAGTTAAATTGCTAAGACTTGATAGAGGCTGCTAAAACACAGCGTTGCTCAAGGTAATGGAGTCGTGGTAATTTTTACTGTAAAATATTATGGTCAGAATATGAATTTTCAAATAATCTGCACTCTGCTTCTCAAGTCTTTTTTCTTTAAAGTTTGAAGCAGGTTCCTGGTGGGGTGAACCCATATGTGCTTGGAAGAAGAATAACTTGCTACATATCAATCTGACAATGTTTTTTTAAAAAAACCGAGGGTTACAGTACTGCTTTTTCCTGTGGTCTTTTAAAGTGAGAGTTAGTTGAACTCCTGGTAGATTTCCCTACTGTGGTTCTGATGTGTTTCTGTGTGAAACKGACGGCAGGATTTGTTCAAGTATGTAGGCCACTATTGTATTAGAATTACATAACCATGTTGAGTGATGGAAACAGATGAAAAGACGGGGATGTACGGYGTCCCCTCACAGATTATATCCTGCAACAATGAAGACAGCTCAAGCTCTGCAGAGAATGTGGTCACATGCAATCAAAAAGTTGGGGATTTTGAAAGGGCACGTGAGTCGCTTTTTGTTGCATCTTGCTCCAAGTCTTTTCTTTCCTCCCCTTCCCCTTGTATATCCCTTCCCTCTCCAACTCACTTTTATAGCCAGATAACTGTTGTGGCAGATCTTCTGGTGTTGTTCTTTTTTCAGTGTGAGTGAAGTTGTCTTCGGTGATCTCTCAGTAGCAAGTAATTGCATAAATCTCTGAATTGTTGCAACAGCTGCCTGTTCATAGCACACAGACAATTTTAGCACTTTGACTAGTTTCCTGCCAAAGATTCTGTTGAGCAGTCTGTTTTGGGTATGTTAGAAAGCACCTGTCGTTTTGGCATATGAGCATTAGGCAGATTTAAGCAAATCCTGACTAATTAGAAATGGACTGACTTTAGTCACTAATGAATTCAGACTAGCTAATTACAGTAATTTGCATTTATTGCAGGTAGCCTGCTATCTGTGTGAAACCTGGGTAGACTTGTGAAACAGTTACTATTAGTAGCTGGAGGTGGGTTTCTTAACCATTTTGCCTGCCTTTCTCTCTCCAGTGTTTTGGTGTGCAATCTTGCAGTGAAATTGTGATCCTTTAAGGGATGCACAGACTGTTCAGGATCCCTTTGTGCTTCCTTACAGATGAAGTATGAAGAAATTGGCAAGGTGATGGAGGCTTTTTGCAAACCATCACTTGATGCATTCAGAGGAGAGTCATATTATTCGACATGGAATACAGGAATTTTGCAATTGTGGTGGAGACTTCAATCTTAGTTTTGATGAAGTCCTGAACTGATGATTTATAACGTTTGTAGTCTCTCCCTCCATCTCAATCTTCTCTTCTCCATTAATCTGTCAGTATGGGTTAGCATTGTGGCAATGGCAAGCAGCAGTACTTTTTAATAATGTTAAAAAGGTAATTGCTTAGAGATTTGAGGGAGTACAGGTGTGTTTTGTGCCYTATGGGCTTCCAAGGTGACCATTCACTTCTCTGAACTCTGTTACAGAGCCTGCATAGCTTTATCAGTATGGCACAACTAGTCCTGTTGTCTTCGTAATTACGTTGCACAAAATCAGCTTTGCAAGTACATAGTGTACTTCCTTTGCTAATATAGCATACAACAAATGGGAGACAGTTTCCCAAGGAGCAGTTTCTAAAAACGTATTACTTTAACAAATACTTATGAATTTAAAAGTGACTTATTTAATTAGCTTTTGTTTAATGTTCAGTAACAGTTTCAAGCTAAAAATAAACCCCCAAAATTTACACAGAAGGTACTTGAGAGAGTCACTGATACTATGAGGAACTTTCTGTAGGCAAAGATGAGATAATACTATAGGCTTAACGCCTTGCAAGACCTTAACTGTAGTGTCTGTAGGCAGTATTTTCTCTTCCATTCCTATTACTTATTTTTGTGATCAGATACCATGATACTTATTTATCAGAGCAAAATAAACTTAGCCCTGTTAGTTACAATGCTTTGATTTACTACACAATGCATGTCTCCAGTTGTGCTCAAGGTTTTACTTGTGCCACTGCTCATGGGAGGCCTAGTTTTCTGGAATGAAATTCCTGTAAGCTTACCTGTTTCATACCCATAAATCCCTCCCCAATGTCTTTACTGTGCTTTCCTCAGTCCTTTTTCTGCGGTGTTGTACTGAATAAGCAGTCATTTCTCAGGCCTTCCTTTAGCAGTGTATTGAAAGACCTGGTGTTAGAGTTTCTGGAAGAGTAAGGCAACTATGGTGCTCTTTGTAAGCTCTCGTTGATTGCATCCTGCCTGCCTTGCTATTTTGCCTGTGCAGAGCTTGACTCAGTATTCTAGGCTGGAAGGTAGTGTTGGTAAGAAGTTGGCAAACTGAATTTAAGTGATGTTCTTGATACACGTTTAAGTTGTTGAGACTTTTATACAGTGAGAAGGATGGAAAAGATTTTCCATCTAATCTCCTACAAAATGATACTGAGGCCCTTCTTTAGCACAGACTGGTTTTCCACAGAACTTAAAAATATTATATGGAAAAGCAGGACAGCGATGGTGTAGCAAAGGGTCGGTAGTAGGTAAACTGTTTACACATTTTCATACATGCCAGACAAGCAAGCCTAGTCGCTTCTATTTACCACAGCATTGCTGCAGCTCGGAAAAAGTGCTTAGTTAAGGAGAAATTTTTTGCTTATGGAAGGTTCTGTGTGTGAGGGAATATATATAGTGAGACAGTTCAGTGTCATCCAGTTGAAGGGTTAGACATGTCAGCTGGTTAAATGGGAATATCAGATAAAATAATTTCACCATGTGCTTCAGCAATTCACTGACCCAAGACATGTATGTTTTAATACTAACAGTTATAAGCGCCACTCATTCTTGTTTGATCTAGAAGAGTAGAAATTTAGAAATACATACTTGTACTATTTTTAGTATAAGTCACTGAAGGGGCTGGCTGTGTACTATATGATGCATCACAGCTGGGTGATTATTCTGTATTATATTTTAAGCTGTGATGTTGGAAAGATTTCAGGTTATATCATGTAAGATGAACTGATCAGTCCAGGATCATTTTTAACTGGAAATGTGGAAAAAAATGTTGCTGAGAAGTGTCGGAGAAATGGATATACCAGTGCTATATAGTGATACACTGTGTTTTCCTGTAAAATTTAATTTCTTCGGGAACCTAAATACTCAGTTACGTAATTCATAGTGGACGAAACATTTTGTTAAATCCACATGAACAAGAAGCAAAAGATCTGAAGGCTAGTTCGTTTTGCAAACTGCAGTTTCGACTGCTAATCTTATTACATACTGGAATGGAGAGGTCTTCCTTAAGTATTATGTGTGTTATTTGAATCGGGGCTATATAATGCTAGTGTGATCTGAATTAAATGCTTTTGCTGAATGAGACTTTTCCAGAAAATCAGAATGAGCTGTTAAATTGATGAAATGTGAAGGGATTCTACCACCCCGGACCTATTATTATTTTTGGCCTTTCTAAAGAAAAATCATCATTAATTTGAGATACATACATTTCATATTAACTCTACCAAATTATTAGAATATGCATATTATTTTTATACCTGTGTTTTAAGGGGGTATTTCACATTTTAGTTTAGATAGTTGTACGCTTTGTGTTTTACTAATTGGTTTCTGTGTGCAACAGGCCCCAGGCATGGAAGAGCTGATATGGGAACAGTACAGTGTGACCTTACAAAAGGTGAGTGAGTGCCTGTTATATTTTTAGTTTTCAAATATTCAAGCACTGGTTTAGTCTAAATATGTTTTGCGATAGATGTTATTAGAATATCTGAGTCTAGRATAGGATTAATTCATTGTCCAAATCAGATGTTTTTCATTTTAAAGCTTAATTGCTAGTTACTCATAGAATAGCGTGACTCCTTAATGTTGAGAGTAAATTAAATTAACAATTTAAGTGCTATATTTGCTACTGTTTGATCTTTGTAATGACACTATAATATACCACGTGCCAGCCACATAGCTAAATTCATCATTGAATAATCTTAAAAACAAAGCAGATGGTTCTATCAAGCAGTTGTGGTTAATGTCCAAGCTTTATAATAATCACTGAATGTGATTCCACTGATTTCTTCTTTTTTTTAATACTTTAATATCTACCAGTGTAGAATCTATTGGAAAACCACTGTCATCAAGATTTCTAAAATACATGGACTATAGATGTCACTTTTAACAATTCTTCTAAGAAAAGAGGAAGTATCTCATTATGTAGAGTACTTTAGAGTTAAAGGAAGCAGACCACTTGTTTCTGAGTTCTCTAATGGCTAGGCTGCCACACCATGGTACAGGATGTGCACTTTGGCAGCAGCGGCAGTGGTCTTCCCAGCTGTTCTGATGATCTGGGTTCAGWGAGCAGCCTGTACTGTGCTGCTTAYGTTTTTTTACATGTTTACAATTAACTCAACTTGATGGCCCAAGGTAAAATAGCGATCTTTCTTACACAGCCTGTTTTATGTGCTGAATTGTTGAGAAACCATTGTTTTTCAGGTTACAGAGGTAGACAGGAGAAACATTGCAGAAACAGACTAGTTCCTGTAATTTCCAACTTTTCAGATCTTGAATATCGAGTAAATGAGCATTGCTTTGCCTCAGAAACAGGCTTATACTACTGAAGTGGCGAAGGGCTATTGGGCTTGCTGCATCAGCCACTACCAATGAATTTTACCATTATTTTGAATTCTGTATTGTTGTGGCTTGAAGCATCAAACTGCTTCCTGTAAAACTAAGGTACAGCAAGTGAAGTGCTGTTTAAAAAAAAAAAAAAAAACAAAACAAAACATTGCTTTTCTCCTCCTCAAAGAAATAACCACTTAAGTGGACATTAGTGGAACACGAGCTGGCATGTGATGAACTACACGCGCCGAGTGTGAGCTGGGGGAAGAGCACCACTTCAATTTGGTGTATTACTTTGCCACTATGTTAAAACATTTTGTTTAAATGTAGCATAATTTGTATTTTATAGTGATAGGCGGTGTATGTTAAATAGCTGATGAAATTAAACCTGTGTGTTTAACAAAATGTATGATTTTGTGCACACCTTCTTGTCTTGCAGTTCAGTTACGCTAACAGTTCTCAGGTCTAGTGTTACAGACATGCTTTCTTTGCACCCTATTAAGTATTTCCCTGATTTTATGAATGCCATCATAGGGCTTTTATGGATCTGATATTTCTGTGATGACAGGTTTGACATAAATTACATATTTAAAATAGTTGATTGTGAGAGAGGATAATTATAGAGAATTCACAAGTTCACTGCTTGCTTTTTGTAATCAGGCATGATCTTGTTTAGTTTGATCGAGGAGTAAGTAGTTATTACAGACTAGATAGCATCATAATGAAGATGAGTTCCTGGAAAAGCTGTTCCAGTTTCCCAAGCATCACTAACAAAATAGATTTATCTAACAATAGATTTGGTATGAATAACCAGTGGGATGGTGGAGCAAAATGCAGACTAAGTTAGTGAGTCCTTTGCTTAATTACTAACCACCACAAGGCTATAGACTGAGATTTTGGAACACGGGAACATGTCATCTTGTTACATGGATTTGTAAACTCATTCCTTTTTAAATCTACAGGTGCTGTGTATTTCTGCAATTCTCTGCACACAACTATCATGTTGTAGATAATATCTAGGTAGAGTGCCATCACAGGAACATTCATGTTACTCTTCTTTCTCCTCTCAAAATTCCTGTGGATGGAACTGAGTGTTGTTGTATTTGTTTTTGTTTTAAAGGATTCAAAACGAGGATTTGGGATTGCAGTTTCTGGCGGCAGAGATAACCCTCATTTTGAAAATGGTGAAACATCAATAGTCATTTCAGATGTTCTCCCAGGTGGTCCAGCAGATGGATTACTTCAGTAAGCAATTTCTTATTTCTCTGTCTGGTATATTTTGAGGAGCGTGACTGTAGAATACATAAAACCTTCAAACAGGCTTGATTGAAATCCTGGTTATTTAATCCACTCAAGATTTGATGCCCTCTTGAAAACCTAGTTGTCTGTTTTAAATTAAACAAAAAAAAACCCCCAAAAACCAAAACCAAAACCAAAACTCCACCCAGAGGTGTTTTTATTTGCTGTATTTTGTATTGTATATATTGTATTTATTTTGTAAGAAATTAAATTTTAGGGGTGTTGAAAAGCTTTTATAGTTAAGTATGTTTCTCTTAAGATTGCATTTCTTTTAAAGAAACAGTAGAAATACTTAGTATCTTAAAACATTCTCCCTGTTCTTCCTCCAGGAAACATGTTTAGTGATCAATCATTAGTTTTCAAGGGAATGGCTTAAGTCAGCCCACAGAAGGGTCTTCACTCCTAAGATGCCAGGAGCAATAATGGGGGAAGAAAGAGAAGCAAAAGTGTTTATTTTATATTTGAAAGAAAAAATATGGAAATAAAGTTTTTTCTGTAGTCCTCCTGGTAACATCATCCTTGGTGAGGCAGCATCTATCACGGACAAGTAATTTTAAATCTGTAGGCTGAGATAAACAGTTTCTAGCCCACTGCTGATCAGTTTTTTATCTTTTGACCTGGAATACCTGATGAGGACTAGACAATTTGTAAGAATGCCGAAGTTGGGCAGTAACAGTAATTCACAAGAGTAGATTCTGGCCATTTTGCCAAACACTAATTTTTGGTGAGGTAATGAAAAGACTGACATGGGAGTAGTTAGTGGATAAAATGATTGTTGTGAAGCAGGTAACAAACCATTTTCAACATAAATGTACAAAACCTTTGTTTTATAGCAGTGATCCCTGCACAAAACCACTATCATCCATCCTGTTCCATAATCGCCTGTGATTTGGGAATATAATCATGTCCACAATTTATGTAAGAGCCTAGGTAAATCGATGATGACAAGGTAATACCAAGCAATTTGGGCACATTCAGACAAGACACGTTCTGAAGAAAGCTGAATGCAAAGCCATTCCTCCAACACACCAAAGAATATAGGTCTAACCTTCAGAGCATGGAGGAATTATAATCCTGCAATCCTTTTTAGGGTAGAGTGAGCATAAATAGATGGGAGCTCTTGATGTAGTGTTACAACATTGTTTGATACCGTCTTTGGATGTATGGACTGTGAAGAGAGCTATTTTAACTCTCACATAAACTCTGGATGAAACTGATACGGGAATATAGCGTGCTGTTCGGGCATACTCACTCAGTAAAAGGAATTGGAAGGGTATGAAAAGAGGCACAAAAATCATTCATGAGTTAGAGAAAGTGCCTTACAAAGAGAGGCTTAAAGTATGTAATCTTCTTATTTAAAAAGAAGATTGTGATTTGACTTGATTACAGTGAAGAGAARATAATAGGTACTAAAGATTTCTTTTATCTAGCAGTAGCAGCAAACGTCGTGGTAGCCAGTAATTGGTTGAGCTAATGCTCTGACTGTAAGGTTAGCAACTGATTAGTCACCAGAATAAACTAATAAGAGGAGTGGTAGATTATTTTTCTTTTTTTTTTAATCTTCAGCACTTTTGTGCTGAAATGCCTTTCTGGAAGATGCGTTTTTTAGTTAATCAGGTGTTATGGGGCTGTCTCCTGGGGCTGACTGAGTTAAGGCTTAATGGTCTATTTGACATGCAGGAGGGCTGAATAGACAAGTTAGTAGTCTCTTTTGGCCTGTGTTTTAGGGCAGGGAGGGCTTTTTGTGTATTATAGTTTGGTTGGGTTTTTTTTCCCCCCAATCATCTTTCTTCAGAGTAGATGAGACCTGAATACCAGTCTTTCAGAAAAGTGTACTAGAGTGGTACTTGTCAAGATTTGTCTGAATACTCTATGGCTGCAGCAATTTGAAACTCTGTTGAAATTCTTATGTTGGTGTGAAAAAAAATCTAGCACTGGGTGTGAAAGACTAGGAGTTCTGAAAGAACTAAAAAAAAAAAATAAAACTTCTAATGGTCATCACAAATATTCTTTAAAAAACAAAATCTTTGACATTATGGCAAGGTACTTAAGCAGGACATAGTACATGTGCAAAGATACGCACAGCTACTCAAATCTAATTTTTAAACATACTGAAAGCTTCTTCTAGTATTCAGATATTGTAGCGTTTGTATAACAAACACAGTTTTTAAGCAAAACTCCCTGTTAAAGTGAATGAAATTCATAGGTTCCCCCTGAAAAAAAATAAATTTTGTTCTGGTGTTTTCATGAAGACTCCTCTTAAATCCTTCTTTTTCTCCCCCTTGCCCCCATCTCCCTTCCCCCTCTTTCAGAGAAAATGACCGGGTGGTCATAGTTAACGGGACCCCAATGGAAAATGTTCCACATTCTTTTGCAGTCCAACAGCTTAGGAAAAGTGGGAAAGTGGCCACCATCGTAAGTAAATTACAAATGTATTCACTCTACAGGGGGTATGTACCTGTGTAACAAATCAAGATTTTGGTTTTCTTCTATGAAGTGTACTATAAATGTATAAAGCAAAGCAAGCCATTGCCCAATAGAATGTGCAAAGTAAATAAAACAAAGCAAAGGCATCGTTTCTACAGGTGAAACAAATGGAAATTAAAACAACGGTGTCACAAAGTTATCCTGTTGAAAAACTGGGAATAAAATATATGTCCTCAATCTTTAATTTTACTGAGTAATGAGTGGTAGTTGGAGAAAACGAAAGTTATGTGAGGCAAATGATGTCATGCATACACAGACCTTGTCCAGGAATTTGCTGTCCAGATTGGCTTTCATTAGTTGAGAGAGGCATCTACAACTCTCTCTTCTGGGGGCTTGTCACATTTTCTAGTGACAAGTCATCTAGAAAAAGAARAGAAATATTCATTACTCACACTCTTGCAGAGGTAAGAGAATGTGGTTGCTGATCAGTTCGGTTTGTGTGGTTTTTTTTTTTTTCTCCTACTGTTGTTCATCCTCCAATTAGTAAGTATTTCTTCTGCGCATTTAAATAATCTAATTTACTGGTTGGTCTATAAATAATCTAATTTTCTGGTTGGTCTATAAATAGAACATTGCTCTTTTTTTTTTTTTTCTTTGCCCCCAACCTCTATTTGAAGTGTGAAGAATATTCATCTGTTGAATTTCACATTCTGACTGTTGGACGGGTTTTTTGTTTGTTTCGTATTGCACTGAACAGGTAGTGAAAAGACCAAGGAGAGTGCAGGCTGCTGCATTGAAGAGAAGCCCCTCCCTTGACTATGAGGACAGGGCTTTAGATGTAATGGATGACCATGCAGAATTTGATGGCAAAAGTGCTCGAAGTGGCTATAGCGACAGAAGCTGGCATAGTGGTAATGGAGGGCGCAGCCAAAGCTGGGGAAACAGCCTGGATCAGACCTACAGAGATGAACAAGACAGAGGGCGTAACCGAAGCAGAGACCGTGATAGGGAATGCAGCTACAGCCGTGATCGAAATCGTGGTAGGAGCGTTGACAGGAGCTTGGATCGAGACTATAGAAGAGATCGGAGCAGGGGAAGGAGCATYGACAGGGATGGTGGCTATGAACGGGACTACAGAGGAGACTACAGCCCACCCAGTTATAGTCATGGATCTCAACCTGATCCTAGATATGGGAGGGAAGTCAGGAGTCAAAGTCGGGACAGGCTTCATTCCCGAAGTCCTTCGCCTGAAATACATCATCAACATGAGTACCTAGGACCACAGAATCAGAATGCACCAATCAGTGTTCTCTTAACTAAAGGCAGACATAATGAAGGTAGGTATAGTAGGGGAGGAGAGGAATTGACTTTTAATACAGCATGTTATTTTGGTGGGGGAGGGAAAGGAGCTGAATATTCTCTGCTTTTACAGGTTGAATGATGAGTTTTCTAACTGATTATTAAAGTTGTTCTTTCATTCTTCCTGGCTGGTTTGGGGTGCTTTTTCCCCCAGCACCTTGAACTTTACCTTTGAACAAAGAACTGTTCACCCACATCGTTTCAGTCTTTTCAAGCCACTGTGTCCTTTGGTTTTCCATTTTCTCTGCCCTATTATTCTGGTTCTGGTGGGAAACATGGATCTGATCATGATTCAGATTACACTCAGCACATCTACAAAAGGGTCAGCTACAAAGGGTGAAGAGTAGACTCTGCCTTTAATAGCGCACTTACTTCTTCCCTTCGGTATGACTAAATTAGATCCAAGGATTGTTTGGTTTTGAATACTTCAGAATGGAGTTAAAGAATACTGAAATAGCAACAGCTGACACAGCCTTTCCTTGCTGAGTATTGGAGTGTGTAAATGAAAGCCAAAAGCCTCATCTTTCATGTGCTGTGAAATAAAGACTTTTGTACTATAAAGCATGTCTGAGATTAGGTTGTGCATTCTTTTCTGTTTGTTTTTTTGGGGGGGGGGGGTCGTTTGTTTGTGGGGGTTTTGTGGGTTGTTGTTTTTTTCTAATCTGCCCTGTTGTGATTTGTAAGAATGTTCTGCTCATGTAAGCTTTGTATGCAGGAGCTTAACCTCTTTTTTTCATTGACACTGGTAAGGATCCCTTTCCCTTCCTCCTCTTCTTCCCCTGCATATAATGTTTCCACTTGTAAAGATAATGCAGATAGGTACACAAATAAGGAGAAATTTAAGGTGTCTTTGTTAAGTTTTAAATGTAGCTAGTAATTCCATAGTAATTTCTGCCGTTCATATGGATATTCTGCAGACTCGCTCAAATGTGATTTTTTTAAAGCAGATGACTGTTCCTTTCATATTCTGTTGTTCCAGGATGTGCGTGTTTTAACAGTGTTGCCTTTCTTTTTAAGTAGCAAATATACTGATCCAAGTATCTTGGATCAAAGAGACAAAGGAGGGAGGGGAAGGAAGGGAAAAAAATCCTTTGCCTGAAACAACTGAGACACTTGCTAGGGTACAAGTAGCACAGGGTCAGGATGCAGCAACTGGTAAAAAAAAMCAGCTCTTCTGTTAGCGCTTTTTGGCCCTTTTCCCTCTCTATGCCATGCAAAATATGATACAGAATCTAGTCCAGCATATTAATAAGCACCTCCAAAATGAAGGCATTGTTTTGCTGTTGAAGGTGCAGACTAATCATCTGTGATTGGTTTTGGACTGCTGTTTGTTCTTTCTGTGGTGACAGCACAGAAATAGGAGAGTTAAGCCTAGGCTAAGTGGGTTTACGAGGTCCACATTTTTTTTTTCTTTTCTCATGGTGTAATGGGGTATGCTGCATGTACACTGTGTAGTTTTAAAAAGATGCATCCTCGCTCATCTTCTGAGCTACAGTGGATTATTTCCCTGATTCCAGAATACGGTCTCCGGCTTGGAAGTCAGATCTTCATAAAAGAAATGACCCATACTGGCCTAGCAACCAAAGATGGCAACCTTCATGAAGGGGATATCATTCTCAAGGTCTGTGCTGGTTGTATTGCTAGCAGTTTAACGGGCACTTGTTATAGTGGTTACTCTGGAGTAAGTTATGTTATAGTCAAGTTTAACTTGAGCACAGTATGGACCTGTTTGTTTACTTGTAGTGTTATTGTTGCCTTTTTATGTCCAGATCAATGGTACAGTGACAGAGAACATGTCTTTAGCTGATGCCCGAAAATTGATTGAGAAGTCACGGGGGAAGCTCCAGCTGGTTGTCCTCAGGGACAGAAAGCAGACGCTGCTCAACATTCCTTCATTGAACGACAGTGACTCAGAAATGGATGGTGAGGTTTAACGTGGATAAAAGGTTCTGGACTCTGTACAGGGACAAAAATGGAGCTTTTAGTGTTTTTCTGTGGTAGAGTGGTACTAAGTTTTTTTTAAAAAAAAAAAAAAAAAAAAAACAAAAAAAAACACAAACCTAAGTGATAGCCAATTAAGCATCAAGCACTCTTCATTTGGGTGAAAGAATAATTTTGTAGTAATCATACAATTACATTTTGGGCAGGGGCAGAGATAGAAGAAGCAATGTTGGTCTGGCAAAATCAATCTTACTTCTCAGAACAACCAAGTCAGTTGTTTTAATAAAAGGCTTTAGTTTTAAAAACAAGTGGATTGGACTGGTCTCTGCTTCTGAGGGCATTATCATTCATGAAAGCATTCAATGGGAGGGAAAAAAAGTCAGGACAAGAAGAAGTTAAGTCCCCCTGGACAACTGGTTCCTATTTCCAGTATCTATTCTGTACAAATGATCTCTCACGGTGTATGAGCTGTTACCTCTCAACATGATCTTGCTTTGGGAAGGGCTCAGGATGTTTGAGAGAGCAGGATGTTACATTGTTTAGTGCAAGATACTTGCTTCTCTGATTTCAGAATACTGCGTAGAACTTTTTGTAGGTTTTGCTGTGAAGACTGCCATATGGTTGAAAAAATCAATGAAAAAAAAATGGTTGAAAATCAATGATGTGAGGACTGTTAATGTGAAGGTGGTCTTCTGTTTGGGAACCTCCATGAGACCTCAAATAAAAGGCTGCTAACACTAGTTAGTGAGTCTATGGTATACTCAAAGTAGTTGTGTGATGTGTGTTTCCTAAAGGTTGTGTGAAACCTTCCTGAAATATTTTCAGCGGGATGGGGGCTGGAAGCACTAAAAGGCATAYAGCACTTTTTGAACCCTAGTCAAATCCAACTTGGAATGGAGGAGGCTTAAAGGTTGAGCATATCTTATATGTGAAAGTTTTGTAAGTAAATGCGGTGATCAGATGTGCAGATAATGTAAACAAATCCTGCATTTCTTTATTTGCTGCTCTCTTTACAGACATTTCTGAAATAGATTCAAACAGGTCATTCTCCCCTCAAGATGACAGATTACATCATTCTGATCTAGATTTGCATTCATCCAATGAAAAGCTGAAAGAGAAACCAAAGTAAGAAGTGGTCTTTTCTAGTCCATTTTTCTAATGCGTGTCAAAAAAATTCTTAAAATACATGGCATTCTTATCTGATTTCACTACACTTTTTTTCTCTTTCTGTCTTAGTGCAAAAGACGATCCATCCAGTAGACTGTCCAGGATGGGAGCAATGCCTACACCATTCAAATCGACTGGTGACATTGCTACTCCTGCTGTTACAGTTGTAGACACAAACAAAGAACTGAAGTACCAAGATGACCCAGCAGGTCAGAGTTTGAAGTTTTTGGTTGCTTTTTTTCTTCTGGCCACAGAATGTCTACTCCCCCAATCATGTTGACATATCTAGTATACTCTTCATGTCAACCCCATCCTGGCACACAGAGAAGAGGTCTGTCTTTGCTTTGTGGTGCAGAGAGAGAAAAAACACGTGAGATTATTTGAAAGCGGTTGCTTATTAGAATTACCACCTCAAAAAGCAAGTACTTTCCTAGAGCATCTACTGTAGCCTGTTGCCCTAAGCAGTTAAATGAAGCTATTCCTGAAGTCTGATCTGGCTTGCCTGAAAGAGTTGTGTATCCCTCCCTTGACTTTTTTGTTCTTTTTCAATAATTAAAAAAAAGGGGAGAAGTAAATCAATGCTAGTCAAAGAGATGCTTTACATTTAAATCTGTATTAATCTTTGGCATGGAGGGGTTTGACTGCTATCTGCTAGCTAAAAATTGCTGCCATTTATAATATTTTTAATAGCTCAGTAACTTCTGTTGGCTTTTACATATAGTGTCACAACCAAAAGCAGTTACAAGAACGATTCTTAAACCCAGCCCTGAAGATGAAGCAATCTATGGGTAAGGTGGCACTTGCCATATTCTTTTGCACTCGGTGTTCTTCCAGTGACCCATATCTGGTTCTTGGTTGCATGGGTTTTGGGGTTTTTTGCCCATTTGGAGTGATACTCCCTTTATAGCTTAATGCCAAGAAGAGATGACATGGCTTCTAAATTTGGGTTAAACTTAGTTTTAGAAGTATCTGCCTGGAAGATATAGACTTGCCTTCTACCTGGAAGGTATAGAACACCCTGTGCTTCTGGTGGACTTGCATGGGAATGTACACAGTGGTATATTTTTATATTTTTACTCTGCTCTATTTGGCACTTTGAGATGGTATTTGTGGAGAAAACAGAGCCATACTCTTCTCAGAGGGGTACAGTAGTAGGATGAAGAGCAAGGGACACAAGCTGGAACACAGGAAATTCTGACTTGATATAAAGAAGAAAACTTTTTATTATGAGGGTGGTGCAGGTTGTAGTATCTCCACCACCAGAGATACTCAAAAACATAACTGGTCAAGGCCCTGAACAACCAGCTTTGGGCAGAGGGCCATTCTATGTAATTCTATGGAAATGTACTTCACACCTCTTCCATTATTTTATATGTACACAAAAGACAACCCTCCCCTTCCCTGCAATATTAAGATACAAAGAGAATGTCCTTTCTTTAATTTGTAAACAAGCTTGTTGCAAGACAAGGCCAAACCTATGGCTGGAAACTGGAAGCTGGAAACTTCTGTACAGAAATCTATCTTTTCTTCAAATCCAAGCCTGTGCAGTCCATATTGCAGTTCTAGTCTCTGCTTAGAAATGAACAAAATATTGCTTCCAAGGTTTATTTTTGTGGGGAGTTTTTTGATTATTTTTATAAGTGGTCAAATGGAACCTGGTACTGTTGATTCTTTAACAATTAAGATACTAAAAGTTGCAAGCTCTATTAATAGGAAATCAACTTACATGTTTTCTTTTGAGAGTTTCCAAATACAGAAATTGAAGGGAGAGGAGCACTGAGATTGTACGGAGAAGCCTAAACATAAGCTTTTGAAGATATTCTGTAGCTTGGAGTATTTTCTCAAATGGATCCTCTTCTCAGATTTTTTTCCCTGGATTGGACTCTGCATATGTTATCATTGATGTGCAAATTAATCAAGTGATTATTTTGGTGAAGGGGAATTCATAATACAGGCTTAGGGTATTACTGAAAAAGGTTGACAGATAAGTACTGTCCTCTGTGTTGGAAGGTCACTCAGGCATACAGCTTTTCTGACAGCAAAAAAGCTGAACCTAGTCCAGTAGCCCCTCCCACTGCAGTATGAAAGGACTGATTGTTAACATACCAGTAGAGTATACTTGGAAGTATTTCTCATTACAAAAAAACTTGAAGACACGTTTAACAAACATGTTAAACTGCGAAGAAAATAGGTATAAATTTAATTCGTATGACAGTTCTCAAGCATA
Organism: Oceanodroma leucorhoa; assembly: GCA_030449065.1. NCBI lineage: Eukaryota > Metazoa > Chordata > Aves > Procellariiformes > Oceanodroma > Oceanodroma leucorhoa. The sequence goes on from JASVER010000081.1 coordinate 4,968,066, forward strand.
CAGAGGGGAAAACAATGAGTATGATTACTTACAGCTCAGGCTGTTTTCACAAAAAACCCAGCTGGTCATCTGAGGGAGGATCCAATAGGTAAGGAACTATTTTGGGACTTCAAGAACAGGGATGTGTTTTCCTGCTCTGTCAAGTCTGTGTGTGCCACTTAGTCGCTCTTCCTAGTTCAGTTTCCACTCTGAAAAATGCAAATTCTTTGCTTCCTTCCCTCACTGAAGAGTTACCTGGGTAAATATAGCCTATATAGTGAAAGAAAGGGCTAAGAATATTATTAATACGATTTTGTTGAAAGGGCTGCATTTTTTTTCTCTTGACAACCTGTTACTGTCACATGCTTAACATCTGGCCTTACTTCCTTTTTCTGCCTGTAAATCTTGTAGTCCTAATACAAAAATGGTGAGATTCAAGAAAGGGGACAGCGTGGGTCTACGACTGGCTGGTGGAAATGATGTAGGGATATTTATTGCTGGAATTCAAGAAGGGACCTCAGCTGATCAAGAGGGACTGCAGGAAGGAGATCAGATTCTTAAGGTATGACTATAAGTATGTGTCCCTGAAATGCAGATGCTTCTGTATTTTTTGGTTTGCTTCTTAGTGGAAATATGGAAGAAATTATGGTCTTAAGAAGTCAAGGTATTGCTTTGGAAGTGTGTATGTGTGGTGGAGGGACGTTACTGAAATGAGTTTTTGAAGGAGAATTATATATCAGGCTTCAGTTTGTTTAAGATTCTGTGGAAGCGGTAGATAGGAGAAATACTAATCAAGAAAAATGCCYCAAGATGGGAGTATAAATTTTCTGTACAATGCTTCTTCCTAGTCTTGGAGGAGGAAAAATATGAGGCCAACATATTTTGCTTCTTTCATCTTTCTCCAATTTCCTTGAGTAACAGTGATTTATTTTTCCAGTTTCTGAATAATATCATCTATGCCATTTTGTCCTCTTACATTCTCCTTTTTTTCTGTTTTCCTTCAAACAGAAGGCTAATGTAATTTTCTTTTCTGTCTCTTTCCTCTTGTGATAGCCTTGATTTTCAAGGCCTTTTGGAGCCTGTTAAAGTAGAGGAAACAACCTAGCAGTGCATATGCAGGAGGACCTTGTTATTTCAGAAAGATTACCGTTAATGGCTTGAATAAAATATTCCTTATGGCAACAGACATTCATATTGACCTTAAAAAAAACAAAGTATAATAAGGGAAGAGAATATTTAAGATTTTTTAGATGAAACAAAAATCTTTGGTTATTCCTTTTATTGTTGATTTTTTATTTTTTTTTTTTGGTACATAGGTAAACACTCAAGACTTCAGAGGCATTGTTCGGGAAGATGCTGTTTTGTATCTCTTAGAAATTCCCAAAGGTGAAACAGTGACAATTTTGGCTCAAAGCAAATATGAAGGTAGGTGCTTTGAATAAGATGTATGTCCATTAAGCTTTTAAGCTCTGTTTTGTCAGTGAAACCACAAATAATCTCTCTTGTGCTTATTGTTGATAACATTTTAGTTACCCTCCTTTTCAGTAGTTTAGCTAGACAGCTGTATTCCATACCACGAGGGTCATACAGATGTGCATGTGTGATGTATTCTTCAGAGCACTTCTCCATCTCTTTCATTATTAGCAAATAGCATCTCTTAATCCTGAAGAGTGGCTTGTACTTCTGCTTGTTCCTTCTGCTTTTCTGTCTGTAGCAGCTGGCCTAAGATCTGCTGTTAGCATTCCTTTTCTGTTGTGCTTTGGCAGTCATAAGGGATTCAGTCAGATAGCAGCACATGGGCAGTTTTATTGATGAACAGTTAAGGAGCAAGCAAAGCCTCTTGCTTTCATGTTGGAGACACAGCCTACTGTAATACTGAAGTATCATTGTTGCCTTTTGCTTTGGGAAGGTGCAAGTAGCTCCTTCCCTCAGAGCTGCAAGGGCTGTACATGTACAAGTATAGAACACTGTGGATAATGTGTGTGTAGGGTAATGGATGTAAAGGCTGGTTTTTTTGGATTTTTTTTGAGTGCAGGGGAAGAATTTTGAAGCAACTCTCTAGAATGACAGCTTAATCTTTCTTTCAAGTGTAAAAAAAAATATAAACTAAAGGGGAGTTCCTGTTTTAGTCTACAGAGACATCATGGCCTGTGGCAGAGGAGATTCATTCTTCATCAGGAGCCACTTTGAGTGTGAAAAAGAGTCACCACAGAGCTTAGCATTCACCAGAGGGGAGATCTTCAGAGTAGTTGATACACTGTATGATGGCAAACTTGGAAACTGGCTGGCCGTGAGAATTGGGAATGAACTAGAAAAGGGCCTCATTCCAAATAAGAGCAGGTAAGGTGGCATCCTGTCTTCCTATCTATTGTTAGAAGTAATATTTTTTTTTCCAAATTATTTTTGCTTCATATGTCATACCTTTTGTCCTTCCCCCCTCTCCCCCCCTTACAAGAATGAATAAATTGTTTTGTCTTTATTTTCTTCACAACAATTTCTTCTTGTCTTTACAATGATTGTACCTGTAAAACTAGATTTTAGAACCATGGCATTATGTGAGGAGAGGATGAGAGAGGATGGTGTTACCTACATACTAGATCAGGTATTTGCAACACAGACCCAGAGCTCCTGTCTCAGCAATCAACCAAGGTTTGACCACTAGCTGCTTCAGTTCCTTTTCTAGAAGATGGGTGGAGGGTCCTATTTTTGCCTCTTTTGCCTTTTTTCCCCCTTCTTCTCCCTGCCCCTTCCGCTGTCCCCAACCAAATCAAACCAAACCAAACAAAAACAAAAAAAAACAAAAAACAAAACAAAACAAACCAACAACCAAAACCAAACAAACAAACAAACMAAAAAAAAACACCACAAAAAAAACCCCTAGACCTTAGGAAGCTCATGACTGTGTGTAAAAGAACACTCTGATGATTAATCTCTTAAAAGAACTTCAGTGCTTGAATGTGTTTTGTATATCCTTACAGAAAATGTTTCAAGAATTTATTCCAAGGCTAATGTTTCTTGGTAGCTGTAGTCTTTATTTTTGCGTGAAATACTGAGTGAACCACAGCAATGTTTTTTGCTTAAATACCCTTTCCTAGTCAAAATTCACGTGAGGTAATAAGTGTTCAAATGTGCACAATCAGTAGAAGTATTAAAATTCATCAGCAAAAAAAATCAGGGTATTTTTAGACTATAGTTTTTAAGTTCTTGAGTGTGGTTTTGATTTTAAGATGGAGGAAAAAAGTTCACAATTGCATCACACAGAATTTTCTGAAATATGCTTATGTGACTCCCCTGCCTCTTTCCTGGTTAGTACATTCTGTCCTCTGTTAATTGATCTGACCAAACCAGCCTTTGTTTCTATGCTGTAGTGACTTAACTTACAAAGCCTAATGGAGAAGAGAACAGTGACAGTAATTTCTGAGGCCTTCAGTTCCGAGTTGCACTCTCGCACCACCTCTTTGCAGTTGCGTTCTTCTATTTGTGCTTGTGTGAGTTACCAGTTTAAGACCTGAGGACTCGTTCCTGCCCAGCAATCTTGTAGCTCTGGCAAGTCAGAGCATCGTTCTGACATTGTGTTTGCTGCAGTGCAAAAGAACCTGGACTTCTCTATTTTTTCCTCCAGTCGTGGCTGTCCGTCTGGCAAATTACCTGTTACAAATTCAAAATCCGTCGTTCTTCAGTGAAAGAGCCTTTGCCCTCTTTGACTAGTTCTGTACAAATGAACTCTGTGCTTTCTCTGTCAGAGCTGAGCAGATGGCCAGTGTTCAAAATGCCCAAAAAGATGGCTCAAGCGATAGGGCAGATTTCTGGAGAACACGTGGCCAGCGATCTGGAGTGAAAAAGAATCTGAGGAAGAGTCGTGAAGATCTGACAGCTATTGTATCTGTGAGCACAAAATTCCCAGCTTATGAGCGAGTTCAGTTGCGTGAGGGTAAGTAAGACTGCTGTGAGCCAGCTGCCCATTTATTGCTGGCTGGTTTAGCGTCCAAATATTTGTTCAGCTAAGTAAGTGATTTCGAACAACTTGGGTTCAATGTTAAATTTGAGCAACAGGAAGGGATGGCATTTTTCTCAGAATGCAAATTTCTGGATGCTATTAAATACTTTAAGAAAAAAGCTTTTTATGTTTTTAAGCTGCTGCTGTTCTCCTTTGCCTCCAAATTACACGTGCCATTTTCAAGTTAAAAATGAAAAAAGGAAGAGACAAGCAGGGTTTTCTTGTTTCCTCAGCTTCCCTTTGGCTAGCTCTGAAACTACAGTCCATATGCCTGAGATCAATCACAATCTTTAGCTTGCTCATAAATACCACATTAACATTACCTTGAAAGCAAATAAAACCAAAGTATTTTCAACACATTGTCCAAATGTAATCAAGGTTGACGTAGTCCATCTCCGTGGCTCTAAACTAGCTATATTATAGAATCAGAGAATCATTAAGGTTGGAAAAGACTTCTAAGATCATCCAGTCCAACTGTCAACCCAACACCACCATGCCCACTAAACCATGTCCCTGAGCACCACATCTACACATTTTTTGAACGCCTCCAGTGATGGTGACTCCACCACTTCCCTGGGCAGCCTGTTCCAAGGGTTGACAACTCTTTTATTGAAGAAATTTTCCCTAATGTCCAATCTAAACCTACCCTGGCACAACTTGAATCCATTTCCTCTTCTCCTATCGCTAGTTACTTGGGAGAAGAGGCCAACACCCATYTCGCTACAACCTGCTTTCAGGTAGTTGTAGAGAGCGATAAGGTCTCCCCTCAGCCTCCTTTTCTCCAGGCTAAACAGCCCCAGTTCCCTCAGCCGCTCCTCGTAAGACTTGTGCTCCAGACCCTTCACCAGCTTCGTTGCCCTTCTCTGGACACGCTCCAGCACCTCAATGTCCTTCTTGTAGTGAGGAGCCCAAAACTGAACACAGGATTCCAGGTGCGGCCTCACCAGTGCCAAGTACAGGGCACGATCAGATCCCTACTCCTGCTGGCCACACTACTTCTGATGACAGGCCAGGATGCTGTTGGCCTTCTTGGCCACCTGGGCACACTGCTGGCTCATGTTCAGCCGGCTGTTGACCAGCACCCCCAGGTCCTTTTCTGCCGGGCAGCTTTCCAGCCACTCTTCCCCAAGCCTGTAGCATTGCCTGGGGTTGTTGTGACCCAAGTGCAGGACCTGGCACTTGGCCTTGTTGAACCTCATACAACTGGCCTCGGCCCATCGATCCAGCCTGTCCAGATCCCTCTGCAGAGCCTTCCTACCCTCAGGCAGATCAACACTCCCACCCAACTTGGTGTCGTCTGCAAACTTACTGAGGGTGCACTCGATCCCCCTGTCCAGATCATTGATAAAGATATTAAGCAAGACCGGCCCCAAAACTGAGCCCTGGGGAACACCGCTCGTGACCGCCCACCAACTGAATTTAACTCCGTTCACCACAGCTCTCTGGGCTCGGCCATCCAGCCATTTTTTTACCCAGCGAAGAGTACACCTGTATAAGCCACGAGCCGCCAGCTTCTCCAGGAGAATGCTGTGGGAGACAGTGTTAAAGGCTTTGCTAAAGTCCAGGCAGACCACATCCACAGCCTTCCCCTCATCCACTAGGCGGGTCAGCTGGCCATAGAAGGAGATCAGGTTGGTCAAGCAGGACCTGCCCTTCATGAACCCATGCTGGCTGGGCCCAATCCCCTGGTTGTCCTGCCCCTGCCTCATGAGCGCCCTGAAGATGAACTGCTCCATAATCTTCCCTGGTACCGAGGTCAGGCTGACAGGCCTGTAGTTCCCCGGATCCTCCCTCTGGCCCTTCTTGTAGATGGGCCACGTTGGCAAGCCTCCAGTCGTCCAGAACCTCCCCCGTTAGCCAGGACCGGTGATAAATGATAGAGAGTGGCATGGCAAGCTCCTCCGCCAGCTTGGTAGCTCCTCCTCATTACTAGTGATGTTGAGCAAGTCAAGATAATTTACTGGGTATTCACACATGACAGTATTGTGGAACAAAACAAATAGTAAAAAGTATTTTAAAGGAGCTCCCAGATGTCAAGGTGAAGACTGAGCAATAGAAATGGCATTCCCTGATTAACTTATGAGGACTGCGTTTGCACTTGTTTTGACGTAAGCATAACAATTTTGCATTTCTTTGCTTCTTCAAGCTGCCCTGCAGCTGGTTTAGCATTTGTATCTTTATTCACACAAAACCCACTGGGTCAAGAAGGTTCATCCTGTTTTTGTGGATGGAGAGATTACTGAAGATCTTCTGTATGTTTTCAAAATGTAGAATCCTCTCAGTACATCTTCACTAGAAGGAATAAGAAAGCTGTTAAATTAAAACAATCTCTTTTGATTTCTCAGCTGATAAAAATAGCTTTCTGTATGAGTTATACTGTTGCGCAAACTTTTGAGAAATAAAATTTTTAAAATATATTTTTTAATATCTTCAGCTTATTCATAACCTTGCATAGTAATTGAGGATCTTGCCTGTGCCTCTTCACTTATATGTAAAACCAGTCTTACCAGACTTATCTTTTCTCCAAATACTTTTATTTCAGCTGGTTTTAAGAGACCTGTGGTGATATTTGGCCCTATTGCAGATGTCGCTATGGAGAAGTTGTCAAATGATTTGCCTCACTTGTACCAGACAGCAAGTAAGTTGTATTCTTAGCTTCCTTATCATCCTTAACTGAGGGAATGGGTAACTTAATAATCACAGCTGCCCAGCCACTGTAGATAAGCTAAAATGTTGTCTTTGCAGAGACAGAACCCAGAGATGCAGGTTCAGAGAAGTCAACTGGGGTGGTGCGCTTGAACACTGTGAGGCAAATCATTGAGCAGGTAGAGTATTTCTCTGTGAAAATTGCTTACACTCAAAGGCATGTTGTTTGATTTGTTTGCTTCTAAAACTTGCAGAGTCCTCAAATCTTCGCTGCATCTATTTCTGCAATAAGCAGACTTGGCTTAATGACAGGGTTGTTTTGAAATCGTTCAACAACAATTTTTATAATTTTGATAGCTGTCCTCCAAGTGGGAGGGTGAACCTGATATTAGAAATTAAATTCTCCTTTCTTAGTCCATTCTAAATATGAACAGGGGGGCATCTGTGTTTTACTATATGCTTTCTGAATTTGCCTTGTGTCATGCAATGCCCTACTTGCTCTTACTGTCATAGGAAACTTAACATTTTAGATTGCTTCAGAGTTACTACTATTGAACGGAGCATGAAGTGACTATGATAGCTACGTGGCATCTACTGAGACTGCATTGACTCTTTGTATAATAGTGTTTCGAGATCAAGTAAATAGGTGGTAATCAAGAAGCCTAAAAAACTTAGGCAAAAAGAATGTACTCCGCAACTTATTGCCTGGAGCCCAATAAAATTGATGCCAGAGGGTTTAGAATGTCACACAGAAGTCTGTTCAGAGCTGAGGGCCCACTGAAGCACACGTCTGAAAATCTCATTCMTCTTTGCACTAGAAGGCAGCTAAGAAGGAATATATTAAAGGAAAAAAGTGAGATTTGCCTCAGCTGGTAAGTGTAGACAAAAGCTCACAGGTAGCACCCAGAATAGTTGTGGTAGTGGAAGCTGTGGTAGGGGCAGGTAGAGAGAAAAGCTAGTTAACTTTCACTACCTATTTAAAAAAAAAAAAAGCGGAATAAGTGCATTTTACTTAACATGAGAATTAGTTAACATAAGAATGTGGACATTCAGGCAAAAGCTATTCAGAAAAACGGAGCTGAAAGAAAAAGGCTGCCTGCTGTGGCTTCTGAATGTGATGTAACTGTGGGAAAAAAATCCAGCAAATTGTGGTCTTATTTGGACAAAAATATCCTGGTTTTCCTAGGATGCCATGTTCCAAYCACCTCCTCTTCTTCCCCACAAGCAGCACACTGACTGGGCTTTCTTGTTCACAGGATAAACATGCTCTGTTGGATGTGACTCCTAAAGCAGTGGACCTGCTAAATTATACCCAGTGGTTTCCAATTGTGGTCTTCTTTAACCCAGACAGTAAGCAGGGTGTGAAAACCATGAGACAAAGGCTATGTTCTGCATCTAACAAGAGCTCGAGAAAACTTTATGAGCAAGCAAACAAACTGAAGAAAACTTGTTCCCACCTCTTTACAGGTAAGGAAGAATGTGTGTCTAACCTGCTTACCAAGAGAGCAGTGGATGTGACTGTGAGTCTTGAGACATCCACTTACTACTCTGCATATTAACTCATGCAGGCTGGAACTAAAAGGGTGTGAAGGTATGGTCATGAGCAATCCCTTCCTTGACTTTTTTCAAAGTCCTTGTTCTGCCAAATTCTAATATAAAAGAAATTGTGAATTGGCTTACTGTCATTAAAAGAGAAGTGGTTTAATGAGCTTGGGGAATGGACAAACAATAAAATAAAAATACCATGCTTCTGTCAGTGATCTAAATGAAATGGCTGCTTAACATTCTCACATAACTAAACCAAAAAGTGTTAAACAGCAAAGACTGGATAAGGGATCACATTGCGTTTGCTGTGTATATATACTTTTTCCTTCAATTTTTACAGCCACCATCAATTTGAATTCAGCCAATGATAGCTGGTATGGCAGTCTGAAAGATACAATTCAGCAACAACAAGGAGAAGCAGTGTGGGTATCAGAAGGAAAGGTAAGCAGTCAGTCCATACTGTACTAAGCTATACAGATGTCTCAAGATATCTCTTGCCAGTAAAAATTGTTCAAAATTTTGTTTTCCAATGCTGGGTAGGTTAGACAAGTAGTCAGCTGATGTCTGTCTTGGTAACACAAAATTACTTATTATTGTTCTTTCTGTTATACTTTGGAGCTTTCATCACTAATGTTGTGGCTAGGGGAGAATGGTGAGGAGGGATAAACTTCTACAGGACGTTCCTTTATGATTCTGCATTAGAATTTCTTTCAGTCCTGCAAAGTCATTTGTAAGGAGTTGTTTGGCATGATGCTGAGACCTAACTAGACTCTAATCCTTATATATTTAATCTTTATTCCTTAATTCTTACTGACTTTTATTTAGATGGATGGCATGGAGGATGATGCAGATGATCGTATGTCTTACCTTACTGCAATGGGTGCTGACTATTTGAGTTGTGACAGTCGGCTGATCAGTGACCTAGAGGATACAGATGGAGAAGGAGGTGCATACACTGACAATGAACTTGATGAGCCCTTGGATGAACCAAGGATTTCATCTGTTAGCCGGTCCTCAGAACCTGTGCATCATGAGGAGGTGAGATGATTGGATTTTCAACAAGACTGTACTTTGGACTTTCTGAAAGCCCTGTATGTATGGCAGTTTTTTAAACTGCAACTTTATCCTACCTCTGATAGTGTTTTAGAGCTACACTGTGTAGAGCAAAAATAATAATAGCTCTGCTTTTCTGCTTAACTCTATAGGTTTCCTGACGGTATCTCATCACCTTGAACTTTGCAATTACATCTACAGTGATTGTGGTCAGGTTGCTGACAATCATTTGACTGCTGGTTACTGTTCCCCAAATAGTAAATGTGAGGGAGAAGAAAAAATTACTGCATTACTGGATACTGCAGTGATTTTATCTCTTATTTTCTTTTTATAGTGTTTAAAAAAATGTAGTCCAGAACCAAGGGCTCAGCTGAGAAAAGCTGGTAGCAGGGAGATCCTTAGAGAACCGAGTCCACCTCCAGCATTCAAACCTGAACCGCCTAAGGTAAATTTGTAGAAACAAATCTGAATACAAAGTTCCTCTTTCTGGAGAACTCTCCAGGGTGGCACACTAGGAAGAGCAATAGGAATGATCAGAGACTAGAAAACATTGTAAGTGTGGAGAAGAGGAATGACTGAAGGTATTGCAGGATCAAGCAGAGGGAAAACTTAAAGGATAACAGTTCTCTTCAAATATGTGTGATCTCTAAATGAATAAGAAAGTAGACTCCTTTTTGTGTCTGCTAACAAATTGAAAGGCACTTTTTTAGCTCAGCCAGAACAAATGTAGGCTAATCATCAGGAAAAGTGTATCTGATGGCCATTATTGTGAAACACAAAACCAGAATCTACCACCTCTCCAATCAGTCTCCATCACTAGAAATTGATGTTAACTGTTTATTCAAACCTTGCTCAGAAATGGTGCAGGGGAAAAAAATTACAATGTTTGGACACCAAGTTCTATTTTGGCAATTCCTGATTTCCCTTGACCCCAAAGTCCTTTCTTTATGAGGATGGGTGCCCTTACGTACTGCATGTATTTAAAATATATTCAAGTATGCCTTGACAATGGAGATTGGGCAGAATAGGACGTGTGTAAGGAAAATAAAGATGGAATAGAAAACAGACTTGGGCCCTGTGCACTTCTAAACTCCTGGTAGTGTTATTCCACATCAGGTAGTACTGACAAATCATTTGGGAGGTCAGTTTTCTCTGTGCTGTCCCCTAACACACGATGTAGTTCTGGTAATCCTTAACAAATAGGACAAACAAGTCTAAATGTGCTAGTCTTCTATATGTTGATGTGTGTAGTGTATAAGCATATGCTGCAGCAGTTCAAATACCTTTCAGGTGTTACTTCAGATGAAGATTGACACTGTTAAATACATAGGCAAAATTACTAATTTCAGATTAAAGCCTTCATTTGAAATGAAAATTTTGAAGTTGCTGATGTAAACTTTGTTTGCGTGTTTTATACTTACAGGGAAAGTTACAAAATAAAGATGATCTATATGACTTCCCCAAGAACTATGACTCCAAATCAAGTAACATTGCTGTCAGCAGTGAGACTTCAACTGTATCAGCTAAAGCAGCACCACCACCTGTTTCTGTGAAACCTGCCTTTGGGCGTCCCATCCTGAGAAACTCTCAGCCAGCAGTCCCACCTGCAGAGGAGGAGGAGGAGACAAAGTTGGAAGAGGAAGGAAGCGAACAAGAAAATACTCCAAAATCTGTATTGAGGAAAGTGAAAATATTTGAGGAGATGGATCATAAGGCAAGGATGCAAAGAATGCAAGAGCTACAAGAGGCCCAGAATGCCAGGGTATGAAGAGATGCATTCTCCCCCTGCTGTGCTTTCCAGCATATAGAACAGCCTGCATCCTGAAAATGAAAATCATGCCCTTGCATTGTGTTACTTCTGGAGAGAGAATTTTGGGAAACCACACATACAGACATACCATTGTGTGGATTTGGATGTAAAAAGAGGATGTATTTTAAGGCTTCCTGTTGTAACTATAGAAAGCTGACTTCTAATAATCCTGATGCTTTTGGCAATCTATTGTTTTACGTGCACTTTGAATTACTACTCTAGCAAAAGATTATTATGAATAAGATCAGTTATCAATTCGTGCTTCAGTTGTTTCAGATGTAGCTGTGACCTGCTAGACCTACAGTCTAGGATCCCTAATGGATAGACTTAAAAAGAACAGTTATTTTCTCCTTCTTTCTTTTAAAGCTTGAAATAGCCCAGAAGCACCCAGATATTTATGCTGTTCCTGTCAAAACACAGAAGTCTGAACAGAACTGGCCCCAGCCCATGAGGTAAGGTGTATCCAGTTTAAAGCATTCTGTCTGGATTGTTTACTTCACCAGCAGGAGGAGAACTGATCTTGCCAGTTTTTATTCATACAAATAATCCTGCCTTGGTATATCACTTTGTTGTTGTGCCTCAAAGATTACTGTAAAGATGAGCCAAGATTTCAGTGAACTCTTCTTGGTTTTCAGGATACTTTTTTCTTCTAGCTCATTCATAGTATCTGAGTTACCTAGGAAGAAATACTATATTCTTTTGCTGAAATATTTGCAGAGCCAGTTTTTTGCCCCAATCAGTAGTACTCAGAAGCTTTTCTGCATTCAAGTCTATCCTAATAAATAATTGCTGTTTTAATTACTTAATAACACTTAAATGCTTATTCAGTTACACATATATTTTGTGGGTAGGGAAACTGAGGATGAAACTTGCCTGAGGTTACCCATCAAGTCTCATGAAAGTAGTAGTCTCATTAAAATTCAGTGTGTTCTGGACTGGTTGACCATTGTGTCATCTTACCCTACACACTGCATATTTCTATGACTTGAGCAGTCACCTATGCAAGAGCTAACTGATGGATTTTGTTTTCTGCTCTGCAGGACTTTTAAGTTTTTCTTGCCTCTTAGTAATACCCAATAGAAATGGGACTTTTTTCCCTGGTGAATCAAATCCTTTGATGTCATACTGTGTAATCTAAAATGCAAAAATGGAAAACATGAAGTGATTATTTTCAGGTTTTCTTGGTGGGCTCAGAAAAGCATACTTTTTTATATAGCCTTGGAAGCTTTTTAGAAGTAGTGAAAAGTAATCTTTAACCACGAATGCAGAGTGTTTGCTTACATGCTGTTGCGAATGAGTGGTTTAGAGGCTGCTTGAAGAATCACCGTCAAAGGCATTAGCAGAAACTRATTTTAATAGAGAGTTATAAAAGCACGACTTAACAGAGTTTGATGGCAAGGTTCACTCTATTACTTGCTACAYGGATGAAGTGTAGATCATAAGATTTTAGCAACACTTAATCATTAACTAATTTAACATTTACAAAGTAAGTTAGTAGAGTCTTCTACAATCACGACAGTGACTTAATTACAGATTATGCTTATTATCTGTTTGCACACATACAGACAGTAATATATATATTAATGTACAAAAGGTATACCTGTTAAAAATTCCCCTCAAGTTCAGTGAAGAAATATTCATGTAAAATGTCTCTGCATTTCTCAGCGGGTGAGGGTTTAGCCTCAAGGAGTGAAGAGTTTCAGCCCAGGTCCCATCGGACGACAGTCCTCCAAATATCACAGATGCGAGAGGTTGCGAGCTCCTAGAGGCATTCCACTCAGAGGGAGATGGAGGGCACAGCCCGCTGGGGTCCCGGAGAGCTCAAAGGGTCTCATTCAGGACCACCGTTTGCAAGATGATTGGCTTTAGTCATCCATAAATTTCCATCCTGGCCACAGTCCCAGGTGGTAATTACTAAAAAATTCTCAAGGTTTCAGTATTGTTCTACTTTAGCTATGACACCTGGGCCAGGCAGTAGGAGTACGTTCCCAGCCTCAGCTACGCAGAGTCTCTGATCCGGTCAAGGAGCGCTCAACCGCCAGACTCAGTACACCAAGGCCAAGGTTTCATGGGAATTTCTGACATGAACAAGCAGCCCAGGAGAGCGAGGGGTGAATGCACCACCACACACGCAGAAATCAGTGCTGTTGCCTTTTTACAGGACTGTTAATGATTGGCCTAGAGGGAGTCTTTAACCACTGGGGCAGTATGGAAGGAGGATAACATCTTGATTTTGTACGGTGTAGGATTGCAAAAATCATGGCTTTTGAAACTGAGGAAATGCCCTTTGGCAGATTTTATTTCTATATATCTGCTTAGTGTCACATTAAATGGGTGGCACCACAGTGCATAAAAAGCAAATGTGTGGGTTATTTCTGCCSACTTTTAAGCATAAGAGCCCTAGTGAGAGCCTTGAGTGAGGAGAGAAGGCTATCAGTTTAAGAAATGTCACATAAGAAGTCTTCGGACTTTGAGACAGGAAACTGGGGGTGCAAAAGGAGAAGCAGGCTTTCATAAGAAAGAATCTGGTGCAAAAATAATTGAGGAAAATGTCAGTTGGGGTAGCGGCAATGGCTGAAAACCTCTCTGCTCAGGGAATAAAGTGCTGTAAAGCTCTTGATATGTGTGTGTGKGKGKGGGGGGGGGGTGTTTAATGATTTTAAATTTGGCATTCTTCCAGGTAGGTCGAGTAGCTCAAATCTGAACATCAGGCTCCAGCTTGATGGAAATAAGATTCCTCTCCAGATAGGCTTACCATGGCCATGCAATTGTTTATGAGCTAGAAGGGGTTTCATTTGCTACATATGCCTTTCTAGGTTGTACATGGCCATAAAGCCAATACTAAGTATAATTATTTTTCAGTTTTTCAGAATAGAAGTAAACATTATCTCTCTCTCTTTCCTTGTCTTGCTGTGTTAGCTCCAGACCTCCAGAACCCCAGAAACCTCCTATTAGACCCTACCTAGAGAACCGTGGCAGTTACGGCAGCGATGCAGAGGAGGAGGAGGAGTACCGTCGGCAGCTATCAGACCACTCTAAGAAGGGGTATTATGGGCAGCCATCCAGATACAGAGACACAGAATTGTAGGCTTGCTAGTATGTGCACGTATAATGCTCTTTTGAGGTTTCTTCCTTCACAGCCAAAGTGGAGCAGTAGTTGGTCTTGAAAAGCTGTATTTTTATTGGGGGTGGTGTTAGAGGGTACGCTACTCAACTTAGACATATCTATACGCTGGAACTGGAAGAGTTCATTTTTGGGGATATTATTTTGTTAGCATCTAAGAAAAGAAATCACTATTGCCTGAATGCTGTTGCCTGTTTTATAAGGACCAAATCCTGAAAGTTTGTGTTAATTCTTAGTATTTTCGTATTTTAATATAAGCCCCCCTTTTTCCCTCTTATTAATGCTGCCTTTTTGGACTGTTCTGCTGTGTTATGAAAGTATGATCCCAGAGATATGCTTCTTAATGCAATAGAACTAAATTTGAAAGTGTATTTGAAGAACAGTAAGTGCCTTTAACAAGAAGCATCTTAAACTGTTTGTTTTGACATCTGATACTTGGTGCAAAGCCATAACACACTAAAAGGGGATTGACTGTTTTACCTATCTCTCTTTTTTTTTTTTAATCAGTTTCATGGTAACAATTTCCCTTGCATGTTATTTTTTTCTAAGTTCATATATGCATATGCAATATTTCATAAATACTGACTGTACGTAATAAAGGTGCAATTGACTGGGTTGTTGGAAAAGACCAGGATGTGCTTAAACAGAGAAAATGATGTAGAAATTCAATCACGTATTAAAATTTACACAGACTCCAAATAATAAAGGATATATTCTAGGCAAACCTTGTGTATCTTATTTTTCTTTTGAACAGTATTAGTCTTCTAGAGTCTCTGACTTTCACGGGTATACTTACAGCAGTACATTGTTCAGTTCAGGGTCTCATCTCCTGCTGTTCAAGTAACTGGGAAGCGTCACTATTGATGTTGCTTCCCAGTGTTCTGAACATCATTTTAAAATTTGCTGTGACCTAGAAGAAAACTGACGCAGAACTATGGACTTCCTGCAAGAGACKTAGAGTATTAACTTCTGCCTCCCCATTCCTGCTCTTTATCCTTAATTCTGCTCTATAGAATAAAAATTCTTGAAAGGGTCATAGAGAAATTTATTTTTGCTATGCAATAGAAAAGATGATTTTCTAATGCTCACTTAAAACAAAAAAGGTAGAATTTTCTTGTTGAAGCAAAGGAATAGATGCATCTCAGATGAGCAAACTTGTGCTGCTTACCACAGATTAGAATCATAGAATTGTTTAGGTTGGAAAAGACCTTTAAGATCATCGAGTCCAACCGTTAACCTAACACTGCCAAGTCCAGCACTAAACCGTGTCCCTGAGCACCACATCTACACGTCTTTTAAACACYTCCAGGGATGGTCACTCAGCCGCTTCCCTGGGCAGCCTGTTCCAAGGGTTGACAACCCTTTCGGTGAAGACRTTTCTCCTCATATCCAATCTAAACCTCCCCTGATTCAGCTTGAGTCCATTGCCTCTCTCCCTGTTACTTGAGAGAAGAGGCCGACACCCACCTCGTTACAACCTCCTTTCAGGTAGCTGTAGAGAGCGATAAGGTCTCCCCTCAGCCTCCTTTCCTCCAGGCTAAACAACCCCAGTTCCCTYAGCCGCTCCTCGTAAGACTTGTGCTCCAGACCCTTCACCAGCTCCAGACCCTTCATCGCCCTTCTCTGGACACGCTCCAGCACCTCAATGTCCTTCTTGTAGTGAGGAGCCCAAAACTGAACACAGGATTCCAGGTGTGGCCTCACCAGTGCTGAGTTCAGGGGGACGATCASMTCCCTRCTCCTGCTGGCCACACTACTTCTGATGACAGGCCAGGATGCTGTTGGCCTTCTTGGCCACCTGGGCACACTGCTGGCTCATGTTCAGCTGGCCGTTGACCAGCACCCCCAGGTCCTTTTCTGCCGGGCAGCTTTCCAGCCACTCTTCCCCAAGCCTGTAGCATTGCCTGGGGTTGTTGTGACCCAAGTGCAGGACCCGGCACTTGGCCTTGTTGAACCTCATACAGTTGGCCTCGGCCTATCGATCCAGCCTGTCCAGATCCCTCTGCAGAGCCTTCCTACCCTCAGGCAGATCAACACTGCCGCCCAACTTGGTGTCATCTGCAAACTTACTGAGGGTGCACTCAATCCCCTCGTCCAGATCATTGATAAAGATATTAAATATATCAATATAAAAGTTGATATATAGAAATAGAAATACATAGAATAGAAATATGTTGCAATATATAAAAATATCAATATCTGATATTGATATCAATATAAAAATACTCATAAAGATATTACTTTCATTAAGCCTTTTTTACATTCATCTGGAGAGAATTTATTAGTAAAACTTTTTCTGTTCTAGCTATATGTTTTTAGATGTGGGTTCATCTGTACTTCAGTACCACAAGTCTTATCGTTGAAATAGATTAAGTACTGCCTATATTAAAATGTAGTTTATAGTTTGGTTGTGGAATAAGAAAGCTAAAATAAGTGTCGTATCATCTGTTCTTCAGTGCRATTTTCCCCACCACAACGCAAGATCCTTGACTCATTCATTTCATGGACAGTTCTTATTTAGTGGGTAATTACTGTGTTTTATTTTCTCCTTGGTATTCAGTATGTGGATACCCTACCCTTTATCCCAGTCAACAAATAGTATTAAAAAGTATACATTTGTTTATTTTCATAATTTCAAACAAAATCCTCAGTGCACTCAAATGTCTTGGTTATTTCTGGAAATCTAGAGGAAAGCATCTGTTGAAATACAGTGCTTCCCCATCAAGCTGCTATGCTTTAGTATCGGCTTCCTCTTGAGTAGCTCTACAAACATCAGGAAATACACTTTCAGAGCAACTCTGCAGTGTAGGTTACACACAAAACTAAGTGTTGATGTGAAGGTCATCTGTTTGCTTTCTTTGGTTGTAGGAGTGAGAGAAAATAATTTGGGATTGCATCTTTTTTCTGTTTATTCTTTCCCTACAGAGAAGGAGCCATTCAGAGGGTTGGTAGTAGAGGAGTGGGTTGACTCAAGGTTGATGTGGGAACAAATGAGAAGCAAAGACTGAGCCATTTCTCCCAACCAGTTTCTGAGTCTGTAATCCAGTCTGTAAACGATTCTGGTACTGTGGCTTTATTTTGCTTAACCAAATGTTTGGGGATAGGTGTTGATTCCCTCACTTCAGAAGACTTTTTTAAGATGCCATCTAACGCAGAAAAAGTATTACTCCTTCACAGTCTAACAAAGGAGTTTAAAGGGAGAAATGTTCAGCTTTCACTCTCTTTGCAATATCAAGGTGTCTGAACTCTATTCCATTGGAACATTATTCCAATGTTTCAGTATTCTGTAGGGTGCTGACAGTCTATGCGATGTCACTAATATATTCTCATTTCCCTCTGAGTCCCAAGGGAAACTTAAATCTCAGCATCCACAGAATAGACTTCGGTCTTGGAATGACCAGCTTTCTTTCTTCCCCCATATAATGCTGATGACCAAAGAGGTCTTTTTTATTGTTCTATTTTACTGGGKTTTGTACTAGTTAGCAGTTACAATTTGTGACTTACGTTCAATAGAGTCAAACTTCTTTTTTATGAGTCTGCCCTATTCTTGTGCTGTTTGACATGCATGATTTCACTGCTGCTATAAAAAAACAAACAATGGAATCGCACTTCTTTAACCAGCACCGAATTTGCTTTGCTAGTTCCCCTTGAATATATTTGTAGGAAATAATTTTACCAAGGAATTTCAACCTTGTTTAATTCCAGGATACGGAATTTAGTACAGAAGCATTATAATAAGATGCTGCCAAGTCTGTTAGCCCAACTGTGCCCAGCTTGGGAAAAGCAGTAGCATTTTCACAAGTATTGTAGTGAATATTATTATGGGCCTCAGACTACAAGAATCTTGTAGTCAGGTATTTAAATTCTGTCTACTCTTACTACCATTTGCTGTGTCAAAATCTAACCTAGAAAATCTAAGCCCTTTCAGAGTATATATTATTTTCAAGGATATTTTTATCTCAGCAGTTGCTCTAAAATATCAGAAATTCATCAAAATAAAAGGGATAAGGTCAAGTGATGAACTAGAACATGGTAAATCTTTCAAGATAAGAAGCCAGTGACTTTAGAGAAACGTGACTATGTTTTGCTATAATGCTTGACTCTATCTACCTTTCTACTAGTTAGGTTATCCGATTGCTGACATTCTTAAATGTTCCTTCTTTCTATGTGATTTAACACTTGCATATTTGTGCACTCTGTCATTGCTTACCTGCAACTACTGCCTGTAGAAGATTGTGTTGACTTCTGAACTAACTATCATAAAGAGCAGTCAGAAACAGAAATATAAACTAGGTGGATGCAGAGATTTTTCATCAAACAAATTGTTGGATTGGTTTTGGGTTTGGTTTTGGTGTTTTTTTTGCTGTGTGTCTAACCACATGTTCTAGGCATGTGTCAGCAGCATTTTATCAGTGGATTGATACTTTTTATGGCTTCAAAAAATGATCACTTTTTTTAAACAAATATATAAACAGTCTAATGCTGAGCTAAAAGACTGTATTCTAGCTGTGTGATCTCCACCAGGTCCCAGTAAAGATTCCAAATCTTCCTGGAGCTCCTCAGCATACAACTCATTTACTTGGGCTAGCCAAACAGATGAAAAAATGATAAATAATCTGAACTCACTATAGCAGTGGACTTCCAAAGGCCCCTGCTGTCTCAAAGATAATAAAACATGTAGGGAAAAACAGAGCTCCACCTACTTTTCAGGACAGTGGAATGATTATTTAAATTGGGTTTTATTTTAATACCTGCTCATACTATTTTGCAGACAAAATTAAGACACTTAAAACTTCCTTGGGCTTCCTGCATCCCTTAAAAAGATGGATGTGGGGTTTTAGTGTTAAAAAAAAAATGTTTATCTGATGTGGCCCTATTACAGGTAAACAAAAACTAAGTTTGCCCTATTACAATTTGACATTTGGTATAACTCGTCATTAAAAAGCTAAAATAGCTGGTGCAACCACATAGCCACCTGCAAACAACTTCTGATTACCAGCCAGAGAGCAGAGGCTAGTCATGCAAGCAGTATGCTTACGCTGCCTTAGAAGGTTCAGATGCCAAGTTAAGAGACATCACAGCAGGTAGTGTTGATTTATTTTTTAGGTACAGGGGCTCATACATCACATATTCCCAAGCTCCACAAAACTGTTTAAAAGAAGGAAAGAGAAACCTTAGTACCAAATAAATTCTGCCCTGTATGATTCTTACTTTTGATAAGAGCTTGCTCTATTTCCTGGTAGACAAACACATAACACTTTCTCCCTTCCAAAAGCTTCATAGTAGCTTCAGATGTGTATTCTGATGAATTGCATCTGATATGAATGTTAATTTCATACTGTCTAGACTGCATCTCAAGAACTTAAAAACAATCTTTCACGTTATTTTTTTGGATGTGTGCATTGCAGTAATTGAGGAAAACCGTATGTAACTCATCTTAAGAGTGTACAGGGCTACTCTCGAAATTGCCTTGAAATCCCTGTGGATGCTTATAAAACTTAAAGTTGTAAGTATTGCAGTAAAATAGCTTGTTCTATGCAAAGCAGATTGCAAGATTATGGTCTGTGCTTTTTAAAGGGATGTTCAAGTAATGAAAATCCTAAAAAGTTATTACTTCACTTGGTTAGAACTTTTAAATTAGATTATGTTATGGGGGT
Organism: Oceanodroma leucorhoa; assembly: GCA_030449065.1. Classification (NCBI taxonomy): domain Eukaryota; kingdom Metazoa; phylum Chordata; class Aves; order Procellariiformes; genus Oceanodroma; species Oceanodroma leucorhoa. The sequence goes on from JASVER010000081.1 coordinate 4,987,877, forward strand.
TATGGGTTATGGGGGCAGTTACCTTGTCCTTGGTTTCTTGATTCAAGATAGTGTCAGCTGAAAATGAAGGTCCTTTATGATATGTCTACAATAGCCAGGAATATGCTCCAACAGGAACCGAACCTATTATATGCAACTAAATAGTGAGTGGAACAGCAGATTATGGGGACCTGATGATATCTGATGCATTTCAGCACCATTTTAACCATGGATTATTATCCCTAGTCCGGTCCCATTAACTGAATGCCTGTTAGCAGTTGTAGCATTATCTTTGTTATGATTTAGTTTCACCTGAAAGGAAGCCCAGTTCATGCATTCTGAGATGCCTSTGTGACTCCATCTGAGGACAGGAATCTAGAAAGATGTTTCGCTGGGGGCACATCCATTTCTTTTGTCCCCGTTGTTGGCATTCTTCAGTGATCCAGGAGAATCACTGAGATTCTAATTTGGTTAGTCAGTGAGCTAGACTTCGAGGAGCCTCAATGCGGTTTCTTAAGACTAAAGGAACAAGTACATATTCATAAAGAGGGTGTTCCAGTGTATCCTGTGGTACAGAGCGTGTATGTATGGAGGACGTAATTTTTGTAAATAGGGGTTTACATTCAGGACACCATTCAGAATATGAATTTGATAGAACTGCAAACCTTTTCAGATTTAACCCATAGTGCTTATTGCTCCTATTGTGAAACAGCAAAAATTTGCATTTTAGTACATGCAATAGCAGAGGCAGTGTTGTTTGTAAAAGTTTCTAGGATATTTTTCACTTTTTGCAAAGACTGGATAGTTACTCTGAGCTTTTTAACATAGATCTAATGCTAAGCAGCTTTAGTGGTCACTTGCCTTCGTATGGTTTGGCTGCTAAGCTGTCCAAGCCTGACTAATTTATTCCAGACAACTTCAAGATCTGTGGTATTCAGACTTCTACTGTTTCTACCAATCCMAAAACAGTTCCAGTGTCCCTGGAAGGAACCTTCAAGGTAGTAGTGGGCTTGAATTTTCCCAAGCCAGTAACACTGAATTTGCCTACAGAGACATTGGTATATTTTAGCTATGTGTGTTTCATGGCTGCATGGTTGTTTAATGGTTACATAAGTTGAGGGTAAGAATACAAATGTTTTGGAGGATTGTTTTCCCATTCCTGAAGGAGGGTGTTTACTAATTGCGGGATTTGCAAAAATCCAGAAGGACAGTTTCTGTGCCCTAATCTCTGGCCTTGACTCAATGTTAGAACGGGGATTTTATCAAGATCAACAGAGGGGCCACACAAAAGATGCCAGGTAGCATAGGGTAAGGGGTTATGGCCTGGTAGACAACTAGCCTTCCAGTTATGTTGTGCCTAAATAGAGTGAAAGCGATTTGTAGTCTCTCGGTTATATTATGAATACATATCCCAGTCGAAAGAATTTGGATAGATTTCTTAAAAATTCTGTAAGGTCGCTYATCTTCTACAATTAGACTCCAACTGTTTCAAAGTCAGGCAAAGATTTAATAGTAAAAAAATGGTTTCCTGAGGTATCTGGTACAAGGAAACCATGGTGCTGTTTTCCCCACATAGAGGCTCCCAGCCCACCACTTCTTTTATCCAGATGCACCAGAGCACACTATACTGATACTGGCTTGTCTGACAGTTTTTTCTATCACATAAATTCTGGGCTACTGTTGGTTCAAGGCCTGGGGTGGTCACAAATGGGCTGGGAAAAGCCATCAGGGGACTGAAGCTGTCGGATCAGGCGAGAGCAAAAACCTCCATCCTCCATCCACCCTCCGTTCCCGTTTCCTGGGGCCCTCTGGGAGTGCCGAGCCCTGMCCAGGGGACACAACGTGCGGCACCCGGCACATGGCCCAACAGGGCTCRGGGGCTCGGATGCACTGGCTCCCGGGGGAGCTCCCAGGGGAGCCAGTACTGCCCCAGATGCACCCCCGTGCTCCCTGGGTCAGGGCCCCTCCGCCAGGGATCGGACTGGGGCTTTTGCCTGAGTGCCCGGTCAGGGCCCCGGGGTGGCTGCGGAYGGGCTGCGCGAGGAAAACTGCAGGATCTCTCCCCATCTCCCGCCCCCTCGTGGCCCCGTCTGTGATGTCACAGCCATGACCTCAGACCACGCGGGCCCAGGCCTCTRTGAGGCCAGGGCCTTGCTCAGCCCCACGGCACTCCGGGCCRCGACTGCCTGGCTGGAAGCAGCTCGTGCTGTCCTGGTGGCTGTGTGCCCGTGGCAGGAGCGCTTCTGCCAGGGATCGGATTGGAGCTTTTGCCTGAGTGGCCGTGCCCTGGGCAGGCAAAACACCTGGGGCTGAAGGAGGGGCCCTAAGATTGCCGGAGAGCTTGCTTCCTCCCCAGCATGAGGCGGAGGAAGGCTCCCCCAAAATCACAAGGGGCACCCAAAGCCCCGTCAAGGAGGAGAGCTGGCAGCAACACGGAGAATGGGTATGTATGTGCAGGGTTTGTTCCTTCTGGGGGCCTCAGCTGGGGGTAGCACAGGCGGAGCCTGATGCGGGGCTGGCRGGGGACGTGGCRGGGAAGCTGACAAGGGCTGTATRCAGAGCAGCAGCCGTGGGGCTTGGGAAACTCGCTGAGAGTCCCTCTGACCCCCCAGGGCCAAGCCCTGCAGTGCTGCTGCTGCTGGTGCCGGCTCGGGGTCCCRGCCAGGGGACTCGGGATATCCCTGCTGCTCTCCTGCACAAGCCATCCCTGGGTGCCGGCCGCAGGCACTGTGCAGGTGTGTCTGGGCAGCCCCTAGCAGAGCCGTGGGAGAGCTCAGCCCTCTCCTTGCTGGGTCTCTGCTGGGGAGAGCAGCCCCGGCGGAGTTTTGGGGAGGGCTCTGGCCCTCGTGCTGCAGGGTCCTCGGGAAGAGGTGGGGGGCTTTGGAGGAGGGCAGCCTGTGCGCTCTCCCCGAACAGCACGGGGCCACTGGGGTGCCCGCCCMAGGGCAGGYTGGTGCAGCAGGGCCCGCTAGGCAGAGGAGGACGGCGTGGAAGCGGCTGTGCCTCCTTGGCCTTGCTGCTGCTTCCCTTTCCTGCCACGGCAGGGCCGTCTCCTAGGAGCCTTCCCAAGGCCTGTCTTCTGGCCAGGGCCTCTGCGCTGGCAGCTCCCGCCTGCCTYGGATCGCATGGCATGGAGGCAGTGCACAACAGGGCTCTGTCTTTTTYCTCCCCCAGGTTCACCCATTCTCAGGCGGCCCAGGGCGCGACCCAGCAAGGGCCTGCATGCTGCAGGGACAGCTCTCRAGAAAATGAGAGTAAGTTCAAGGCTGCTTTGCTCTGCAAAGTCCTCTGGGGTGCACTCACAGCGCTCCTCTGCACCAGAGCTGGAGGAGATGATGCTGGCGTGACTGCACCCGGAGAGGGGACTGCAGGCTGCCCTGCTCTGGGCATGACTCTGCCTGACAAGATTTTGCCAGGAGCTTGAATCAAAAGGGGAGGGCGAGCGCTCACAGGCTGACAGAGGCCAAAGCCTTGTGCCGCCCTCCTTCCCTGGACGAGCCGTCAGTGCCGTGCCTGCGAGGGGATCGTGCCCGGCCCTCAGTCCTTCGCTCCTTTGCCCTCCCTAGGGCARAACCCTGGCCCTGCCCTTGCTGCTGCCCTGGGGAGGGAGTGCGTGGGACCARCGCCCACCTCCCCGCAGGGTCTGACATGCGTCCCAACGGGTGTCCTTAGGAAGGRTCCTCAGGCTTTTCTCYGGTTTCTTTGCCAGGCTTGGTCTTGATYGTTTCCAGAGGTCCGGCGCTGGCCCTGGTGTCCCTTCAGCGACACCTCAGCACCTTCATCTCCACCATGTGAGTACAGCACRTGTCCRGTGTGGACCCAGAGGTGGGTGCCGGTGGGTCAGAGGGAGGCTGGCGGTGCTCCGGACCAGGAGAGCGTGGCTCCTGCTGGCAGCAGGTCAGCTGCTGCCCGGGCTGGGGCAGCTGCTTGGAAAGCAACGAGAGCAAAATCCCTTGGCAGCCCCACTCGGCGCACGTGTCAGTGGCCGAAACCTCGGCCGCCGGGGAGGTACCTTGGGAGCAGCGGCGTGCTCAGGGTCAGGGYCGAGCCTCTGCAGGAAAAGGCTTTGCCATGGCCTTGGCCAGCCTCTGGCTGGGGGGAGAGGGGGYGGATCYGTGGGGGTCGTGGGAGAGGGGCAGTACATGCCTGCTGCTCCGCCCAGCGCTGTGGAAACACCCCAAAACAAGAGGTGTTTCATCTCAAGTGCAACCAGGTCTGCCACCTTAGGAAAGGGAAGGCGAGCGCACAGCAGAGACTGCCAAAGAGCGGCTTTCCCTTGCTAGGTCTGCTTACTTGCCTGGATCATTTTAACTCCGTGTCTGAAGGTGATCTAGGAGYGCTTTTTTGGCAAGTTCTGCCTGCAGCGTTGAAGGGTGCAGACAGAAACGGTGCTCCTTTTGAAAGGGGCTGGTCAGCTGTCAGCAGCTGACCTCCAGAATTGGTGCTTCTCAGCTTGCAAGTGAAAATGCCCCCGTACAGGGGTCCGCCCCAGTCCCTGAGCMCTGGTGACGCCAGGACTCCCTCTTTTTCAGGAAAGARATCACCCAGAAGAGGAGCGGGCTCTTTATGATCCTGGGCCTCATCTTTGTAGCCGCTATTGGTGAGTATTCACCCGCTGCTCGCGGTAGCACGGACRCGCGGGGTGCAAGCTTCAGCGTGAGGGAGAGGCGCTGGAACACCCGTGGGGCCCTTCCAGCCTCCCTTTTCTGCAGCTCAGGGAGCTCGCCRCACGCAGATCCCAGCCAGCCAAAGGGCCACTGCAGACGCACACAGCGTTAGGAAGCGCAGCCAGTAGGACCCTTTCGGACAGAGGACCCTCCTCTTGTGCAGCTTTCCTTGGTGGACAGGCTGTGCAGAAGCTGCCATGGCCCAAGGGAATCACTTAGCCTGCAAGCCTGCAAGGGGAGGCTGTAGGTACTTCCAGCCTGGCTGGCATGATCGGGGCGTGTGTGTGAGAGGCGGACGGGCAGAGGCAGCGGGAGAGAACAGCCTGTGCAGCTGTGAAGGGGAGGTTGGAGAAGGTCTTTTTCTCTCTCATGGAAACGAGTGCCAGGTTGCTTGCATGCCGGGGACAGGCCCAGCTCCTGCGCTGCCAGGCCGCAGCTGCTCCGGTAGCTTCCTGCTCGGAGGTGTGCTGGAGGAAGCGGAGATGGTGACAGCCAGGGCCGGAGCTGGGCATCGCTTGGCAAGCGGAGCGCAGCTGAAGTGAGGCTCCCTGGCGGTGCCGTGCGGGGGGAGGGACGGAGAGGTGGCTCTCTCGCGGCCCRTGGAGCCAGGTGTTGGTGCTCACCGCAGCAGGGAGCGAACCGCTCCGCAAACCCCTTGCCACCCTGGCGTGGGAGGAGACAGAGTGACTCTGGGGATCATTAGAAACGCTAGCAAAATAACTCTCTCTCGGTGCTGTGAATTACAGCTGGTGCCTACTGCGGGACCTCACTGCCCGTGTGGATGCTGTGGGCAAAGGAGGTGCCACAGGTCAGTGACTGTTGTTGTGGGACAGAGGAGCACTGCTGACGGCGGTTGGGTAAATGGCCGAATCCTCCTGTGCCATAGGTCCCACTTGGTGCCCTGACCCACCCTGCTCTACCCTGCAACTCTTGGAGGCAGCAGCGTGGCCCCTTGCTCCAGCCCTGCCCTTCTGCACCACAGCTGCCTCATGGCACCATTCTGCCTTTGCTTCCAGCAGAGCAAAGGCAACAGAAGCTTCCCACCCACCTGGGCAAGACCTCCCTGGCCATGTCAGGTGCTGAGGGCCAGCTAGAGAAGGCCCTGGGGCAGTGTGGCAGCTGGGGCAGAGTGGGACATGAGTTCCCCAAAGGGATCTCACCTCCTCATCTCCTGAATATGGCCCCTTTAAAATGCCTGTGAGGCTGCAGCTCCTTCCCTTTCCTCTCACAGCTGTTTCTGCTCAACAGCCCGTCTCTGCACTGGCCTCTTCTTCTTCCTTCAGCCCAGGCCTCCACCTCGAGGACCAGACTACCCTGCTTGGCTGCCGTGGACCTTTTTCCTCAAGGGAAACTGTCCTGTGTTGGTCACCCTTGTGATGCCAAAGAAGGGAGAAATCCAACCCTGGCCTTTGAACGCATGCTACCAACGCCTGCCTGTGCTGACCTGCCAAAATGGTCTGAGCCGGCTCCTACTGCTTGTCTCTGTAATTGTAAACTACAAATGACTCACATATTTGCCCATTTCCTTATGTATATGCCTCATATTTTATGTTCATTTTCAGGGTTATATTTATATGCATTTAATTTTTTCCATTTTTATTTTATATGCTCAAGTATTTTTTATGACCTTTGTCATGGTATTCTCTAAGGCTGCCTTTATACTCTTTAGATTTCATAAAAATCACTATTCTCATTCAAACCTATCTTTGAAAATGTCTAGCTTTTTGAGATAAACAGAAGGGTTTGAAAAGCATTTTTAGCTTGGGTACCTGTGGGTTTTCTCATTACAAAATGAATGTGAGAGATCCTCCATTTTAAGAAGGCAGCTGCCACTCAGAATAGTCTGGCAAGTCTTTTATACCAGAATAGTCTGGTAAGTCACTTATTAAAAAATGAGTGCCATGTGTATTCGAGTTTGAAGTCTGAGCAATCTTTCAGAGTAAATGCCCATTCAACGTGATAAATCATGTGATATTTCCAGCAAAGCATCCAAATAACCTGTCTATGCCCAGTGGTTTTGACAGTTCACATTATCAGATGTAAGAGCCTTGGTGAGGGCAAAAAGGCAGCCCCAGTGTGTGCTGATCTCCAATTTGTCAATACAAGAAAATAAATACACTCCCAGATAATTTAGTTCCCTACAAAAAGGACTGCAGGTCCTGCTCCTTTTGGGCAGTAAAAAAGGTCCTGACAATGTTTTTATGTGTTTTTATAATTAAGGTAATAAACCTTTAGTGACATAAATGAAAATAGTAATTTCTTTTTACTTCCATGCTTCTAAAAAGTAGGTTATGATAATACCCCTTTGCTGCTACTTCACTGAGGACTGCTCTGTTAAATTTATTTTCCAGTAAACTGAATTTGTAAAACTTACAGGTTTTTTAATTATTAGTTAATACCCTTTTTTGTAAAATTGTACTTCTTGAAAAAATACTTTGCAAAAGCAAGCATGTACTGCACAAAAGGTTTCAGTGAATTACTCAGCATAAGATAAAACAGTTACTTGGATTGGGACAGGTCAACAGGACACAAAGAAATGATCTGCTGAGATGGGAAGGTCACAAGGCTGTTAGTTCTTAATGCAGACTGTAATAGTGATTGTGAATGAAATTGTAGCATGTGAGCTAAATTATCTGTGCTCTAATAATTTTAAACTGAATAAGGTATTCATCTTCATGGCAGAGTTTGTAGTCAAAAAACTATAAATTTGTTAGCTTTATCCATCCATGTGGAGTGGTTCCAGCTATAGTATTAAACCTGTACTATCCCATTTCTGACCAGCGCATGGGCACTGTTGGCTGCTCCTGCCTTTGTCCATTACAGCATGAGGCTTCCACCTGGCCAGCCACATGGTCTTAGGATGAGAGCAAAGAATCCAATCTTGCCTGTATTTGAAGTTTTTGCTTAAAAAAAGTAGTAACAAAGAAAGAGTTTAGATGCATAAGGGAGAAGAATGGCAAGTTATAGTTGTCATGGAAAACAATGGAGAAAAACTGTTTTCTTGTAATATGGGCAGTGTCAAGGTAGCTGGGGAGGAAGCTGTCTTGTGCAGTGACAAGCTGAACCTATTTGGGCTCCTTTGTGGCATGTTGACTTGTTAAAATCAGTGTGTGTTGAATGAATTAAAGGAGGAAAGAAACTGACAGAGTAGATGAAATGTTGAGAGGAACTGGTTATTTTGATTTGAGAAAGCTGGTGTAAGGTTATATGAACTGATTTAACATGGGGTAGTTATCAGAGGCCAAAAGCATACTATTGTGCAGGAATGTTCCCTCGCATGGCTCCATTTGCCAGCATTTATGTAGGCTGAACTTAGACTTACCACTTGCCTTGGTGCCCGAGATAAAAGAACCCATGTCATAAGGGATAGTGAATATTCAGTTCATTCCTCTATTGCATTATAAAATAAAATGAAAAAATTCCATTAGGGAGGCAATTTGTGGCATTTTAAAGGTGTTAGAAAGACATAAAATTGTGCATATATTTAGCTCTAGTCTAACACTTCTGTAATGAATTACATATATAGCTAGATGACCTTTTAAGGGCAGATCTTTCTTGCATGGAATCAAAGATCAGATATCCTTTCTAGAATTACCATCTGTTAGGTCTACTTGGAAATACAGCTGTGCTTTGTAAACTTATTTCCTCTTTTTATTCTAGGTTAGAGTGGTCTGTGCTTCAACCACAGGCAAAGAAATAAACAGCAATCTGTGCGGCAGCTTCATATCACTCAGTTACCTCTTCCAGTCGTTACATTTAATGAACTGTTTGTTTCTCAATTAAGCAATAAAGATAGATGATTAGGGTAGACTGTGTCCTGAATCATGCAATGTTGCTACTATGCTTTGCTCAGTGCAATAATCAAGAAACTGGCTGGCTGGGGAAGAACAACTTGTTACTAAAAAAAAAAAAAAACAAAACCAAAAAACCAACAAAAAAAGGGAAAACCTGATGGACTGAGTCAAGTGTAACTGTTCTGTGAGGAAGAGTGGACAACCGATCTGTTAACACAGACAAGAAAATGAAACACCTGGGACCAGCTCTATCTTTGTGAGAAATCTGGAAGAGACCATCTTCTATTTTTCCCCTCTGTAATGTTTGTGACACCCAGGATAGCATCTCCAGCTCCTCATTGAGAGGCAAACATGTAAAAAACTATTTTGCAAGAGGAAAGAACGAACTTTTGTGTCTGGGAGATACAATGAATGTAAAGTTTACCTGTTTAAATCAGTAGAAGGATTAAGTGCATATAATGATTACAGTTTGGAAAAAAATACTTGTGTATAATTTATGGAAGTAGCTGTAGCAGTATTTAATATTTTTCTTGAAAAAAATAATTTTTTTATTGATTTGAAGATGATTGTAGTATGTATTTTCCTTCTACAGGTGTATTTTTGCAAAAGTGATTCATCTCCATGGCAATTTTGTATCTAACACAATAATGTAATTCAGGCCAGTTTTTCCAAAGTAATAAACATTCTCACTAAGTGAAAAGATTTGGTCCCATGTTATGCATTTTATATCCCACACTGGTTGTTCTTACTCTTTTTATTTAATTCTGTCATATGTGATAGGGGATTCATTTTTTCCTCATACTGGCAGTACATCCAATCCAAGGTCACTTAAGCAACATCAGGGCATCCAAGGAGTTTGCTCATGTGAATAATTGTGCTCAGCTTAATTTATGACTTTTTAAAGCCTCCCAAATACCTATGATGTGCTGAACACAAGGAAGCCCTAAAATAGTATCAAAAATCTGCTCAGAGTGACTACCAGACTGTGAATGAAGCCAACCACATAGCAATGGGTGCAAAAACAGAACAAAAATACAGAGCCAGGTCTCAGACTAAAGAAACAGTTTATCATCTGGCCTCTTCATCAAGACCTAATCACCTGAAGAGAGTTGCCTTTGCAATGACATACGTTTGCACATGAGGCTGGGGAGACAGCGAAATGATAGTTTAAGACTAGCTCTCATCAAAATAAAATCAAAGTCAGGAGTCAGATTTCCCAATGTACTGTGGTAGTCCTAGCGTCCTCTATTATATGACTGATCCTACTTCCAATCTTAATAAAGGGATGTCTGATTTGCATTTACAAGAAGTGGATAGCGAATATGATGACTAGGATTAGAGGGGCCCTGCCTCCAGCCAGGTGGAGGAAAGGGACAAC